>AWOL01S0004583.1:31809-96751 GCA_000715115.1 Nicotiana otophora | reverse complement strand
ATCATTGCCATCATTATGCCGATTCAACCATTGCTAACCAAACCCGACTTCTCCTAATTTACTCTGGATCTTCCTTAGAACTAACAACAACTCCCTTATCAATATAACGAACTCAATTCGCACTCATCCTGAGTGACCCCATCTCACGAGACCACATTGTCCCCAAAACCCACGAACTATCTCATACCCTCCTTGTGCGCACATTCGCATCTTCAACTGGTACACCCATTCTAATATTTCCTTTACGATTCCGAAGTTATTTTCTCCCATTCTTCTATTTCTACACTGCATACCGAAGATAACATAGAACACTCCAAGTCACTTTTATCATAATCCGCTGCAAAAGCTCGATATTCAACCATACTATGGACTCAAAATCCTTAGACTCCATATCTTAACTTTTGAATTTACTCGGACCGTTATTGGGAGTCACCCACTCTGACTTGGTCCCGAATATAATCAACTCCAAGGCTCCGTTAGCACATGAGCACCCTTTCAAAGAAGCACCTGGCCGAATCATCTTCCTTGTAACTCGCCTCTACACGAAGCAGAAATCCTGAGTCTTCCCAAAGCCTGAGCATGAATAGGTAAGGCCAACTATAGCACACATTCCTTAAATTACTTGCTCAAATTACCACTAATGTTCTCTTTCCTTAGTCGTAATAACCCATCAATATGACGATAACCAAAAATCTTACAAATAGATGACCATGCAATCCAACTGTAGGCGGTGGAACTCTCCCACTTAGCTTGAAGCTACTATTGCATAAACCTGAAGCCCATCAAGATTCTTCCTTCATCGACATGATCTAGTACAATCAACCCGCCAAATTCCTCGAAATCCTTCCATTAACCTTTAATAAACACTCCGAACCACTAGCCACATTTATATATTAAATCTCTTACCGGGTAGCCAGTAGAATTCTTCGCAGAAGTTTCGTCAACACCACGCGACCGCTAACCTACTCAAAGGAGATAACCCACCTGTGGAAATTTCATGTCGACATATTCCAACGTCGTTGCACTGGGTATAATTACTACAAAATCAGTAGACCATCCCGAGTTCAAGCTCATTCACCAGCTGCTCCAGTCCATTCACTCCTCATGGATGTCAACTAAAGGTGCAACAATACATTCCAATTCAAAGTCATGTTTTATCCTTCTTCATATCAAGCAACTCCTTTTTGTTGTATCCAATCTCCCGCCGTAAAATATCCAATATTGCAAAATAAGTCCGTAGACCCAATCATCGTCCACCATAATTCCCAAATAACTCTAAACTTTCCTCAAAGCGTGTAGCTATCCTATCACAGAACCCACATGCTACTCTGCCACTCTCCCACTTTGGTCAAACTCACTCCTTTAGGTAACTACCCGACTCCTGTTTCTCGCGCTTGGCCTTCTATAAGTTTATCCACTGCAAGGCACCTCCCACATGCCCTTCCTCATTCTTCGCTGCCCAGTTGTTGCCTTAAATCATAATCTATCTCTGTAGCACTTGAACCAGCAGAACACTACTAACTTTAAACCTCTTAGAAGATCCTCTTTCTCGAGAAATCAATACTAGAAGTACCAATTCGATTCCGAAACCGCTATACTCTGTTATCTCTGACAACCGTATCTCAAGCACCATTTCACAGTTCCCTACCCCAAAGTCAAATTGAAGAAGGCCATAACATCGGCAAACCTTAACGCGTTCAACAAGGACGATGTGGTGTCGTTACTCTATCAACCCAAATCTGGACATTCTTGGTTCGATTGCCTTTCCTCCGTCGGAAATAAAATACTGAATATGAATCATGCACTGAGTACACCTCCTTTCAAGCCATTCACTGCCCCTAGACATAGGCAAGCATCCTACCTTCACATCAATGCTGTGCGATACAACTCATGAGCATCATAGCAATATGTGCATAGCCTCAAAGCTCTCAGAAGTACAACTACTGGGCTAAAATGACAAAATGTCCTTCCACAAGGCGACGACAATAGCCCAATCAACTACACAGGGAGAAACATCCCGCACCACATCTGTAGTACCATTACAATTCCTCAATTCCCGATTTATAACCAGCGCTTCACGTCGCATAAAATTGAATGGGAAGGAAATGAAGGCATAAGCCTCAAAGGAATCAAATCGCACGATGAGGAATCAAGAAAGGAAGTGCTCTTAACAACCCTATAGCCTCTCGAAGATAAGTACAGACGTCACCGTACCGATCCGCAAGACTCTACTAGACTCGCTCATGACTCGTGAGACCTAAGTGAACCTAGTTCTCTGATACCATATTGACACGACCCAAAATTCGTTAGAGGTCGTGATGGCACCGGACACCACTGTCAGGCAAGCCAACACTAAATAGTGAATTAAATTCTTATTTTAATATTTTTGAAATCATAAATTTAACTCAATTTATCAAGTAAAAGATGTATTTACAGAAAAAATAACAACATTTTCCAAAATTCAATACTGAACATCCCATAATAATCCCAGAACCTGGTGTCACAAGTGCATGAGCCTTTTCTAGGATATTAAAATAAAATACAGTAACTGTCCGAAATACAAATTTGGACAAGAAGGAAAGTACAATACTCTGAAGGAGACTCTGCTGGCTGTGGAGCGTCGTATAGAATGCATCTCCACTAAGTCCCCTCCATAATCGCGCCTCTGCGCCCACAAGGGCGCTAAACATATGTGTACCTGCACAAAAATGTGCAGTAAGTGTAGTATGAATATGTAAATCAACGCGTACCCAATAAGTATCCCGCCTAACCCCTAAGAAGTAGTGACGAGGAATCGACTTCGACACTTACTATGGGCTATAAATAAATGGAATAATATCATTAAATTAGACATGGATTAATTAATAAGGTTGCAAGCCCATTATTATGAAGTAAGTAAACAATCCTTTCATAATTAAGGAATCTCCAAATTTTATCTCCCATTATTTAACGATTATATCTCCGGCCAATGAGGCCAAATCAAATTATCAGTTTATCTCAGACCAGGGAGGCAATATCGTTATTTATAAATTTTAAGGCAAGCAATACAAGCATGCGCAAATCATGCCGAGGTCATACGGCCCAATTCAACAAATATTTAAACTGTGTACTACTATGGGTCAAATGACACAAACCATAGATACATCTATTTAATCTACCGAGGCGTTCGGCCCGTTCCACAAAGAAACCACATTCAAATAATCAATCAAGAATTCATCAAGGGGCAATTATCCAAGGAAAAGGCAATTTCTCTTTTAAAAGTCAAGAAAACGATGTCGAGCCTTTTTGAAATTTATTAACACAGTTCGATATGATTTAAGCATTTTAAATTGACAACAGGATTTCAAATATTACAAGTAAAGCATGCTTTTGGGTCCTAGACTACCCAAACTTAGGCATAATAGTAGCTACGCACGGACTCTCGTCACCTCGTGCGTACGTAGCCCCCACAAATAGGAGCACACAGTGATTTATTTCACCTATGGGGTAAATTCCCTCTTACAAGGTTAGAAAGGTGACTTACCTCGCTCCGAAGTTCCATAACCGACTTCCGAGCCCTTCAAACAACTTGAATCGATGCACAACGCTCCAAAGCTAGCCAATAATTATGCAAACCCATTAATATATACTCAAGTACTCAATATAATCCAATTTATAACAATTTCTAACCCCGATCGAAAAGTCGATAAAAATCACCCTTGGGACCACGTGTCTGGATTCCAAAACATTTCGAAGATACACTTTACCCATAACATCACGAAGTCAAATATGCAGTTTATTCTCAATTCCATGCCCAATTTCGTGGTCAAAATCCAAAAATACCAAATTCTAGGTCTTCTACCAAAACCCCACAATTTATACTAATTTGCATATTCCAATCCATGTATAATTCATGTATTTAACTCACAATGGGAAGAAACTACTTACCTAGAATTTCTTGATGAAAATTCTCCCCTTGAAGCTCTCCAAAATTGCCCAAACCAAAAGAAAATGGGAGAAAAATGGCCAAAACCCTCGCTTAAAAGCCTTTTGCCCAGCCCGACCTTCGCACCTGCGGTCCAACAGCCGCTCCTGCGGCTCCGCAAGTGCGGTCCAAATTCCGCTCCTGCGGTCCTCACTGCCCATCCAAGACCTCGCACCTGCGGAAGTTTCTTCGCTTCTGCAAGCTTTGCAGGTGCGACCTGCTATGCGCATATGCGCAAATATTATGCATCAGCGGTGGCTGCCTCGCGCCTGCGCACACGCAGGTGCGCTTCTCCGGTCCGCTTCTGCGGCTCCCCCAGCTCCAATCCCTTCTCGCATCTACGATCAATTCGCCGCACCCGCGATCTCACACATGCGGCCAAAGTCACGCAGGTGCGATTACACCAGAAGCATTAAGCTTCAGAAAATTCTTAAGTCCAAAAATCGATCCGTCAACCTTCCGGAATCCACCCGAGGCCCTCGGGACCTCAACCAAATATACCAACACGTCCCAAAAAATGTTACAAACTTAGTCAAGCCTTCAAATCACATCAAACAATGTTGAATTCAGGAATCACACCCCATTCCAAGGTTAATGAACTTTAGAATTTTAACTTCTACATTCGATGCCGAAACATATCAAATCAGGTCCGATTGACCTCAAATTTTGCACACAAGTCATAATTGACATTACAGACCTACTCCAACTTCCTTAGTTGGAATCTGACCCCGATATCAAAATGTCCACTCCCGGTCAAACTTCTCAAAAACTTTCAAATTTCTAACTTTAGCCAAATGACTCCAAAATGACCTACGGACCTCCAAATCCACTTCCGGGCATGCTCCCAATACCGGAATCACCATACAGAGCTATTCCCAGACTCAGAATTCGAAACGGACATCAATAACATTGAAATGCACTTCAACCCAAATTTATAGAATTCTTCCAAATTGCTAACTTCCACAATAGGTGTCAAAATGTTCCCGGGGCATCCAAAGCCCGATCAGAACATAAGCCCAAGTCCGAAATCATCTTACGAACCTGCTAGAACCTTCAAATCCCGATTCCGAGGCCGTTTACTCTAAAATCCAATCTTAGTCAATTCTTTCAACTTTAGGCTTTCGAAATGAGAAACTCCGAACTTTCCGAAATTCAATTCTGACCATACACACAAGTCATAATACCTAAAGTGAAGCTGCTCATGGCCTCAAACTGCCGAACAACACAGTAGAGCTCAAAATGACCGGTCGGGTCGTTACAAAACATGTGTAAATTTTGGGGAACCTTTCAGTACCACATATGTACATATCAAGCCAGAACAGACATAACACATGACCCCGTAATATGTTCATCTATAGTGGACTCCCCCACTTGGCATGAAGCCATAGGACACAACGTCCAATGATCCTCAATACTAACCTTCACAGCTCGTACTAATCAACCAAACACCAGAATCTGTTGCACCCCCATGTAAATCACTGAGTGGTCCTTCATTACATCTGCATCTTCAGTTGGGACCACACGTTGAGACGATGTTTGAGCATCCCTGGCTCCCTCGTAGTCTATCTGCTACATCACGAACCGTCGACGCACAGCTGATACCGAGTGCACAATGTCATACACGAGTGGATGTGAATGAATATAAGATATATGTTTCAAGATGAATCAATATTGCACGATAAGGAATAAAAGAATTGGAATTTCCTAATAGTTTCCGTAGCCTCTCGAAGATAAGTACAGAAGTCTCCGTACTGATCCGCAAGACTCTACTAAACCAGCTTATGACTTGTAGCACCCATGAACCTAGAGCTCTGATACCAACTTGCCACGACTCGAAATTTCCACCTTCGGGGCTGTGATGGCGCCTAACATTTCACTTGCTAGGCAAAACAACGTTAGAATAATTTTAGTCATTTTTAACAGTTCAGTTTAAATGGTAATAAAGAAACCAATTATCTGGAATAATCTGAAATACAAAGCGTAGCATGAGTTCACCACAGTGGTACCCAGTAAGTATCAAGCCTAACCTCGGTAGAATAGTGATGAGACCAGGTCAAGACACCTGCCAGACATATAAAGTTGTACAATATGTTACATGAAGCTAAAAAGGAAATAGTATCAATGTAAGGCCAATAATAGAAGAATTTCCAATACAAATCAACAATGAAAATAATGAGAACACAGATGACATCGAGCAAACAATCAAGCAATTGAGCAACACAGTCAGAGTACAAATATAATATAAAAATGGCACGACATCACCCTTCATGCTTTTACCCTCGTCCTTACCATGAAATCATGAATAATTTAAACACAATTAAACACAATTCCAACTTGAACATAGTAAAGCGTCAAATGAGTTATTAAGCCAATTTAGAATTTAAGTAAGGTAAAATAGTGGAGAGCTTGTGCAAATAGAATATCAAATGAGTTTAGTTTAGAAATATATGAGATCCAATATAATATTGTATTTATACATATTAAGACATTCAATCAAATTTTAACGAGATAAATATGGGATTTATTAAAGTAAAACGTATTAACCATTTTTCACATAAATTACAGGACAATAAGATAATGAGAGAGTTGAGGTATCAATTAGAGTAAAAATATAATCATCATTTAAATTAGTAGATCTTCGAATAAGATATGAGTTTTATTTTTGAAAGACACACAAGTGGAACAACTTGAAAATTCTTTCATTTACCTCTGCTAATTCTCAGCAACTTAACATATCATATAGGATGTATGACTCACACAAGAAGTCCATATTGCTCCATTTTTAATATATTGATGGTTAATTAATTATAATCCAAATATAATTAGGTGATTTAAGAAATCACAGTAACCGTCCTAGCATGAAATGCATTATGAGAATCACAATCGAAATTAACCTTAATATCACAATAATTTCATATTTGTACATTTGTTGCAGCGTGCAACCTGATCCCATACAATAATAAATTATATATGTTGCGGCGTGCAACCCGATCCCACACAATAATAATCATATTTGTTGCGGCGTGCAACCCGATCCCTCACAAAAATAAATCATATCTGTTGCAGAGTGAAACCCGATCCCTCTCAATATTAAATCATAACTGTTGCGGCGTGTAACCTGATCCCTCACAATAATAAATTATATCTGTTACGGTGCGCAACCCGATCCCTCTCAATATTAAATCATATATGTTGCGGCGTGCAACCCGATCCCTCACAATAACAAATCATATATGTTGCAGCGTGCAACCCTATTCCTCTCAATATTACTCAACCAATTTACAACCAACTACGGTATATCGCAAAATCAAAAGAAATAACGAGGCTACACAAAGAAGTCACAACTAATGAAAAAGGCTACACAATAGCTCACGAAATCAAAATTGCAAGGAAATGACAATCCATAAGCCTAGGCACAATTTTTGGGTATCAATTGACAATTAAGGCATGTAGCAGGTAAAGCATGAATTCAACGAGTGATTACAATCAACAATTAGCATATAAGGATGAACTTGACAACAAGGATGGAACATGTGCTAACAATTTCAAGTAAAGCACGTACAAATAATTCTAACAACAAAAGATATAATCATGAAATGATATTTACAATCAATTGTCTAAAAGAAGCCTAACGGTCCAAACCAATCAAATACCACATATATGTCGTGTACCCACTCGTCACCTCGCGTACACGATATTCACATAACACGAATGACACATTCATCTCAAATCCTAAGGGGTGGTTTCCCCCACACAAATTTAGATAAGACACTTATCTTAACGGAGTTAGGCCGATATCCCAAAATAGCCTTCTTGCACGAAATGACATTCGGACGGCTCCAATCTAATCAAAATATTTTTATAAATTAATTACAATTCATAGTAAAGAAATTCGGATAATAATACTAAGTCAACCGAAAGTCAATGCTGGGCCCACGTTTTGGAACTAGACAAAAATTCACAAAATTCGAACACCCGTTCCGATACGAGTTCAGCCATATAAAAATTATCGAATTCCGACACCGGATCGCCATTTCAAATCCCAAAAATTTATTTTATGAAATTTCTACAATTGTTTTCCAAATTGACATCGTAAAATACTTATTTAATGATGAAAATAATGATATTTTCATGTATATTAACCAAATCCGAGTTAGAATCACTTACCCCGATAGATTTCTTAATAAATCCACGAAATATCGCCACAAACCGAGCTCCCAAAGTCCAAAAAAGAAAAATAAGATGAAACCCTCGTTTATATAGTACCTATCTGATCTCCCAATGTGCTAACCGCACATTCTTTGTGCGGTCCGCACATTCCATGTTCGCGGCTGCAATCCAACTTGCGCGGTCGCACTTCAGTAGCCACTGCACTACTAGACTTTTGTAAATTGACCATAAATTTTGCTACAAATTTCCAAATAATGATTAGTTTACTTTTCCCAAACTTAGACTCAAAGAGCTACAATTGTTGTTATTGGATCATCTCGAAATTCCTTGTAGATTAAAAGATATAAGCTTCAGAAGTCAGACCATCGAACCTGCAAATCCCCTTTCTACGGCCGCAAGAGGAATTCTGCGGTCCGTACATTTCCTTTGCGGTCCACACATTTACTCTGCGGTCCACACATGACGCTTTGCCTCAGCACTCCAAAATGTGCCCCCGCACTCCAAAATGTGCCCCTACACTCCAACTGTTCCCAGAACATCATGAGAGTGTCGAAATGCCCAAACTTATTCAAAACTCCCCCAGAAATACACCCGAGGCCCTCGGGACCTCAACCAAACATACCAACAAGTCCTAAAATATAACGTAGACCTGCCCGAGGCCTCAAACCACATCAAACAATGTCAAAACTATGAATCGCACCACAAATCGAACTCATAAATTTTCAAATCTTCCAACTTACATAACGCATGCCAAAACATATCAAATTAACCCGGAATAACGTCCAATTTTGCATGCAAGTTACAAATGACATAAAAGAGCTAATCCAACTCTCGGAATCGCATTCTGACCCCGATATCACCAAAGCCAACTCTCGGTCAAACTTCCAAACCTTTCATTTTCAACTTTTGCCATTTCAAGCCAAAATTAACCACGAACTTCCAAATAAATATCCGGACACACTCCCAAGTAAAAAATCACCATACAAAGCTATTGGAATAATCAAAATTCCATTCCAGAGTCGTTTTCTCAAAATTTAACTCTCTGGTCAACTCTTTTCTTTTAAGCTTCTTAAATAAGAATTATTCTTCTAATTTGATTCCGAATCATCCGAAAACCAAACTCGACCACACACGCAAGTCATAATACGCTATACGAAGCTCATCGAGGTCTTAATCCACTGAATGGGACATTAATTTTCAAAACAACAAGTCGGGTCGTTACACTCATGCATTCGCAAAGAAGGAATTTAGGACTTGGCCCTTTTTGTTCTATGCGTTCGCGATTGGGCATATGCATTCGCGAAGGGCAAGATGGAAAAGCTTTGTGTTCGTGGGCCCTGTCTCGCGTTCGCATAGAGGAACTGGGGGGGCTGAAGCAGGTTGTGCTTCGCGAACACGAGGGACTTGCCGTGTTCGCGAAGAAGAATTGTTGGGCCTAAGTTGGTTGAGCTTCGCGAACGTGATGGTAGCGATGCGTTCGTGATGAAGGTCGCCTGGGCAGTGTATAAGTTTGCATAAACGGGTTTTGGCTTATTTTATCTCAAAACTTCCATGAGATCCGAGCTTGGGGCGATGTTGAAGGAGCTTCTTCGTCACCCATCACTGTGTAAGTGATTTCTTCACATTGTGAGTTAAATACATGATTTATATATAGATTTAAGCATGGAAATTAGTAGAAATTTGGGATTTTGGTAGAAAGCCTAGAATTTGGTATTTTTGTATTTTGACCACGAAATTGGACGCGAATTTGGAATAAATTACATATTGATTCGTGGTGTTATGGGTTATCTTTTGGAATCCGGGCATGTGGGCCCTTAGGGTTGACTTTATTGGCTTTTCGAGTGGAGTTGAAAATTGTTATAAATAAATTAATTATGATGTTGGAGTGTATTTTTATTCATTTTTAATGATTGTTTGACTAGTTCGGATCGATGGGCATTTGGTTTGAGGTGTTAGAGTGGCGTTGGAGCCGGTTATGGAACTTCAAAGCGAGGTAATCTACTGTCTAACCTTGTGAGGGGGAAACTACCCCGAGGTGATGTGATTACTATGTGCTATTAGTTGTAGGTGCTACGTACGCACAATGTGATGAGAGTCCGTACGTAGCTAAATCATGTTTATATCCGGGTAGACTTAGGACTTTATCATGTAATATTTGAACTCGTTCTGCTGACTTAATTACTTGAAATTATAATTGAATTTGATTTGGAAATATATACATATATATTAGGCCGAGCCTTATTGCCTTGAGTTGTTGGAAATTTATTTGAGAAACGGTAAAGGTTATACTCACCTTGTGCTCATATACTGTATTGTAAGCTTATGTCTCGTAATTCAATAATTCCTTTCCTTTCTTGTGGAGCGGGCCGAATGTCTTGGTAGGATTATGTACCACACTCTCATGTGAGATGGCCATTCACCTTGGTAGTATAATAGATGCATTTATGGTTCGTTCTGCTCGACCCTCGGCAGTGTACACATTATGATAGGATCAAGTCGATCGCCTCAACAGTATCATATTCTTTTTGAGATCTGGCCGTACGACCTCGGCATAATCGTGCGTTATATCACTAGCATTCTGAATATTCACGAGATGTTTTCTTCCACGGATGCCTTGCATTTTATATGGTATTTCTTATTTATTTGATATTGGCACTGGATATTTTCTGAGTTGTTGAGATAAAATACGAGATGAGAAATTGATATCGTTTAATGAAATTTTTGGAGATTGTATTAGTTACAGATTTACCCCACTACTACTGTTGTGCTTCTTATCTGTTTATGATTTACCATATTGATTTATTGGACCACTAGTAAGTATCGATGTCAACCCTTCGTCACTACTTCTCCAAGGTTAGGCTAGATACTTACTGAGTACGCGTTGATTTACGTACTCATGCTGCACTTCTGCACTAAATGTGCAGGATCTGACAGGTTCATTTGGTGATCATCTTGGCGCGTAGGCACAACTGTTGAGGAGACTTACGTGAGCTGCATTCTAGACAATGCATCGCAATCCACAGAGTCTCCATTGTACTAATTATTTCATCTTGTCTCATTTATATTCTAGACAGATATTGTATTATTATTGTACTCCCTAGTAAATGCTTATGCACTTGTGACACCGGGTTTTGGAGGTACCTACTGGGTGTTCATTATTTTAGTTCGCATAATTATTATCATTTTACCTTGTAATTTATACCTTATACATAAATTGAAAAATAAAATCATGGGTTTTTTACGAGTACTGGATTTTACACTACTTATTCAATGGGATTCATGATTTCGAAAATAATAAAATAAGTAACTAAGTTGATTAATCACCATTGACTTGCCTGACGGCGGTGTTAGGCGCCATCACGACCTATAGTGGATTCTGGGTCGTGACAACTTGGTATCAGAGCTTTAGGTTCACTTGGTCTCACGAGTCATGAGCAAGTCTAGTAGAGTCTTGCGGATCGGTACAGTGACGTTTGTACTTATCTTCGAAAGGCTACAAGGCTGTTAGGAGCACTTCCCTTCTTGATTCCTCATCGTGCTATTTGATTCCTTTGAGGCTTGTGCCTTTATTTCCTTCCTACTCAATCTTACATGATGTGGGGCACTTGTTATCAATTGGGCATCGAGGAGTTGTAGTGGTACTGCAGACGTGGTGCAGGATGTTTTTCTCTACGTATTCGGGCAGGCTATTATCGTCGCCTTGCAGAAGGATGTTCTGTTATTTCAGCTCAGTATTTGTATTTCCTATGTTTTCTAGGCTATGCACAAATTTTTATAATATTCATGCATTGTTATCGCACAATGTTGGTGTGATGGTAGGGTGTTTATTTATAGATCGCGGCAGTGAATGACTTGAAATGAGGATTTCTGGATTCATGGTTTAGAGTTTTGGCATTTAATTCCAGTAAAGGAAAGACAATCAGTCTATGGATATTTAGGCTTGGGTTGATGGAGTAAAGAGATTTGATATTTTCGGGCGTTGTGGAATTCTCAATAATGATGTGATGTCGTCGTCCTTGTTGAATGAATTAAGGTTTTCCTGTGTTAGGGTCTTCTTGATTTGCCTTTGGGACAGAATGTTGTGAAATGGTGCCTCAGGAACGGTTGTCAGAAATGGCGGTGTGTAGCGGTTTCAGAATTGAATCGATGTTTCTAATGTTGATGGCTCAAGAACAATGATCTTCGAGGAGGCTAAGAGTTGGTAGCAATGTTTCAGTTCAGGTGCTACAGAGATAGATTTTGATTTGAGGCAGCAATTGGACAACGAAGGATGAGGAAGGTCATGGTGGGAGGTGTCTCGCGGTGGTGGAATTGCTAGCATGTCAAGTATGAAAAGCATAGGTCAAGAAATTGCTTAAAGGAGGTGGTTTAACCGAAGTGGGAGTGGCCGAGTAGCATATGGATTCTGTGGTAAGAAAGACACATACCTTGAGAAAAGTTTATAACAATTTGGGAATCATGGTGGACAGTGACTAGGTCTACGGATTTTATTTGGGATGGAGGCTACTGCTCGGAGGAAGGTTGAATATGGCAAAGAAGAGTTTGCCTGAAATGAAGAGGGGTGTGAAAACTTGATTATCGTTTTGGATGCAGCATGACTTCGAGTTTGGAACGTATGGTCAGACTTTCAGTTGATGCCAATAGGGAATGAACAGACTCTTACAATAGGTGGACGAGCACGGGCTTAAGAGGGTTTACTGATTTCGTGGTGGTTGTACCAATGAAGTGTCATTGGAAGATGCCGGTATGGAATTCCACAAGTGGGTTATCTCCCGTGAGCAGGTTAGCAGTTACGTGATTTTGATGAATTTTCTACGAAGAGTTCTACTTACTACCCGACAGAAGGTCGAATATGCGATTGAGGCTGCTAATTCGGAATGTTCAGGAAAGCTTATCAAGAGACTACAAGAAATTTGGCAGGTTGACGGTGCAAGATAATGGTAAATTGAGAAGGGGAAATCTTGTGGGTTCTACATTATGTGATGGTAGCTTAAAGCTAAGTTGGGGAGCACACTGCCTACGATTGGATCGCGTGGTGATCACGTCCAAAGCACACCTCAATAGAGATGTGAAACGGTAGTATGCAATAATAAATACCCAACTAAGAGCCGGGGTCGAATCCACTAGGAGCTAGGATGGGAGTTAGGGGTATATATTACAAATGAGCAATTGGATTATCTAGATTGCACTTCCACAATAAGGATTTGTTTTGTATTTCTACAATTAATCTAATGATTGCAAGATAAAGAAAGTAGACTAGAGATAAATATTTTTAAGGTTTTGTCCAAATGGGTAAAAGGCCTAGGGCTGTAACCATAACCTAGGTGTTTGCCTAATGGGATAAAGACGTTAATGCTTATTTTGTTGATTGAGGGTGTATTATAGCTCTCAACTCTACATTACCCACTTAATACCTCTCGTCCAGAGAGTGGTTTTGCCCAATTTGGCTTTCTCAAGACCAAATGGGTATCACCCAAAGTGTTAAGAGCAAAAGTCGGGTTATTACTATCTCTAGGTTGATCCCTTTAATTGGGTTAATCAATCTCTTAATTGACGCAATT
Source organism: Nicotiana otophora (assembly GCA_000715115.1). Lineage (NCBI taxonomy): Eukaryota > Viridiplantae > Streptophyta > Magnoliopsida > Solanales > Solanaceae > Nicotiana > Nicotiana otophora. Next base: position 83,056 of record AWOL01S0004583.1, on the reverse strand, counting down.
CCTTGTTAGCTAAGTTATTCTAGACTAGGTCCCTCTTTCTCAAGTAGAGACTAAGTCAAATAGGCATGAATTAATGTTTGCAACCATTAATTCTACAATTAAAGCATGAACTAAGCTAAATAATTAACACACAATCATAAACAAGCACTAAAGTAGATACCCATAAGGTTTACACACCAGGGTTGGGTCAACACCCTAGTAAAACGCTAGCTACTCATAATGGGATTTGAAGAAAATAAGGAAGAAAAACTAATTAAACTCATCATGGAAGCTTAAAATGATTAAATCTAATGTAAATACAACCAAAGCAATGTAAAACTTCCTAAATTAGTAAAGAAAAACGCATACAACAACTTCTGTTGTTCAAACTTGACCTAATTTTATGAAATTCGTCTATTTATACAAGGCTGAAAATCTCGGACAAAAATGCCCCTCAGGAGGTTCTGCGGCCGCACAATTCCATGTGCTGTCTGTAGATTTCTTCATCTGGCAGGAAGTGGAGTTCTGCGGCCGCATATTTTTGAACTGCGGGCACGAGGCAATCTTCTGCGGTCGCACAATTATTGTATGGTCCGTAATTCACGGAGGTTCCTGGACTTGGTCTTTTTGCATACTCTCTGATCTTCGACACTTAGCCCAGTTTTGCGGCCGCACAATTCATGTGCGGTCCGCACTTTGCGCAAATTTTTGCTAAACGTTTCTCCTTGGTTTGCCCCGCATATGGAATTCTACGATCCGCAATTTCTTCTGCGGCCGCAAAATTCCTTCTGCCGACCTCACATTTGTGCTTCTGCGCCCTTTATTGCCTTGTGTTTCGGAACACTCCTTTTTGAGTCGGATTTCATCTTGGGAGACCAAACTTCCAGCATACCGCAATTTTTCACAATTTCATTAGTTTGGGGAACACAATTCAATGCTTTTAGACTAAAACAAAAGCTAAAAGGCACTAATAAGAAGTCAAAATCCCTACTTATCAACTCCCCCAAACTTAAATCTTTACTTTTCCTCAAGCAAATAAATTAGTTCCAACTCCAAAAGTTAAGGGTCATTTCAGCGAGTCAAAGGTGAACCATCCACACATCAGTTGAGACCAACAATTACCCACACTACTCATGTATTATCAATAAGGCGACAAGTTAAACATTCATGCACATATAGTTCTAATGTGATATTTGAGCTTCAAGAATTGACTTTACTTATCAAGGACTCTTGATCTATCATGTAGGTCATGGTGGACTCCAAACTCTTCCTCCTCTACTTTCCATTTTCCTAGCTCACCTAAGAACTTTAGCACTCAATCCAAAGATTTATGAAAGGTTCACTCATCTCTCTCAAGAGAATGTCGCAACTACGGCTTCAAATACCATAGGCTTGCCCATCATGTAGATCGCCACTAATGTAAGCTCACTCGGCTTGAAATCAAGTAGGACTTCTTTCGAGATATAATGAAGGCTTTTGGATTAGGATTGGATACAATATGGGTGAGTGTTTACATCTTTCCTTAAGCACTACATTTTTCATTTCTCAGCTCACACTTTGTCAATTCTTTGAGGCACTTTCTTTTCCTTGGGGGGCTAGAGAGACTTAACATCACTCTTTCTAGATCCTTACATTCTTTTTCTCCCTCTTTGATTTTTCCATGTTTTGGATCATTACCTCTCTTTGAATCCCTTCAACTCTTCCACTTATTCACTTTTTTGCATTTTTCTTTTTGTTCTTTCTGTTCTTGCCTTTCCTTCTCATCATTTCTTTTCTCTTTTTGTGCCTTGATACCTTTTTCAAGTTCCTCATATCTCTCCCAAACATACGTTTTTATCCATTTGTTTCACAAGAGTGTTAAGGAAAGCTCGAGTGCCAAGAGAGGGTAACGACAAAATGAGTAAAGGCTTGTAACATGGTTATCAAATGAGAAATGCTAGAGGCTCAAAGGGGTTGACTAGGGATAATGACATTGGTTGGCAATAGAAAACTCAAACGGGCCAAGGAGGGCCTACAATCACTTTTCAAACCAAGCAAACTTAGGATTTTGCCTTGATACACATTTGTGGCAAGTTCTAGACCCTTCGCACGGATACTTGGACTAGCAACAATTCATCTTACCCTCTCACGCAATCGAATTGTTAAAGAGGACAAAGTCAAGGGCCCACAATGACCATATTCAAGTTTAAAAATCACTATGGTCCAATTAAACCACTCGATGATTGCCGAAGTCAACACAAGAGTCACAACGTCATTAACTACAGCTATTTCTTTCAGAAAGATTGTTTCTAACCATAAGCACATAGTTAAGTGTGTTGGTACCAATTGAAGCATGTTTGACTCTTCGAGCATGACTTAATTAGGTCTTTTTATTCATTACTAATACTATTATTACCTAAACACCAAAAACAGACTCATTTCTTTAAGAAGGTTATCACGTTATCCATCGTTGGGACGCGTCACCCGGTTCACACAACAAATACCTTTAGAAAAAACTGTAAAATTAAGAAAACCAAAGGCTTATTATCTACTAAAACATAAAGAAACGCTATTAAATCAAATAAAGAATCTACTAAATCAAACTAAGAACTAACAAAGAAAAAAAATAAAGAGGCTAAAAAACAAAAACTACTGAATACATATAATGCGAGAAAGAGAGAAAATATATACACAATAAGAAAAAAAAAAANCTAATAAACAAAAACTACTGAATACACATAATGAGAGAAAAATAGAGAATATATACAGAATAAGAGAGAAAAAGAAAATAATATCAAGTTATTATATGCCAAATGTTTCAGAATGTACCAAATATGATCAATAAACTCCACAACCCGAATAAAGATAAGCATTGTCCCCAATGCTTAACAAAATAAGAGTAAAAGAGGGGAAAAAGTGAAAAAAACTCCATATGACTCCTTAGACATCTCTATGTCCCCAGCAGTGTCACCGCCCTTAGTATCATCCAACTAAATCTCATCATCCTCAATTCTGGGTATGACTGGGTTGGTAAACATCAACAATGTCGGCAGCAAAGTCTGGATCCTCAGACTGGCCAGCTAGTGCCACCGATGTTACTGGTGTTGTAGGTTTTAGGGGAGATCTCCGGCTGCAACAAGCTTGGTCACTTGCCTCCGAAGCTTATTTACTGACTTCTTGCTGGCCTGGGACTTTCTCATCTTCTTTACTTCCTTTTCCAACTCTTCGATCACTAACCCGTGCTGCACAAATATAGCCATAATGGTGTTCTGGTTCTCTAGGATCTTCTTCAATGTCTCCTCAACTGTCGGGGGAACCTGAGGTGCCTGAGCAGTAGGCTGTGTTACAACAGTACTGGATAAGTTAGAGAGTTTGCAGTTGCTATCTATATCCAATTGTTGAGGCTCGCTAATGTCTGGGAGACTCGCAACGCAGAAAGTGGGGCAGTAGGTATAGGCACTGGCTTCAAAGCCGAAGTGGAAGCTATGGTAGGAGATGCAGAAGGGGCTGTGGATGATGGCGGAGGCATAGCTGCGGCACTGGAGGAAGGCTCGGCTGAAGTGGATGGAACAACAACTACCTCAGCAGAAACCCTAGAAGCCTACAGTGGTAGGAGGCTGAACTTTCTTCATTGGATTGTTCGCATCCATCACTGAATACCAAGTAAAAGGCTTCTTCGGCTTCACCTATGTGTCATAATCCCTCGGCTCTACCCTTGCATCTGTGAGGTATTCTGTGATAGTATTGGGATACGGATAGGACGAGTCATCTTGCCGAGCAATCACTGAGATGTTGGCTGACATCACGGCCCCCACATTGATAGGGTACCCGGCCATAACAGAAGCAACCAAGACTTCTTGAGGAATCAGAAGGTAAGTCTTATTCTGGCACGGGTCTCGTTTGTTGTATACAAAGGTTTGCCACCCCTTTGCCTCAAAACTCAACGTGCTCCTGTGGATAGGAACCCAAGTGGCAATCCATGGTTGTGGTGGCCCTGGTGCTGCTAGAATCTCCGCTAACCAAGGTCGGGCTTTATCTCCCATTTCAAACTTCTCCAAATATTCCTTGGGTTCAACATCTTCAAAACCTACGTATGTGTTGAGTGTATGCTCATCAAATCTCGCTTTGAGGTTACGCACTTTGGTGACCTTTGTCCCCTTTTTGATATGTGCTATATTGGCATAGAATTTACGGACAAGGTACTCCTTGGCATCCACGACACTCTGGGTAAACCACATCCAACCCTTGCGTTCCTTGAACTGTCTCAACAGGACTGGGATGTACCTCTCCAAATCGTTCAACTGAAACTGTTGCTCAAGAGTAAGCGACCTCACTGGCCACCATGTACGAAAGCTGGTGAAGGCAGCCAAGCTGACAAAATGGTTCTCCCAAAATTCTTTCTTCTTCAACCTTTCAAGGACGACAGCTGTAGCATCTCCCTCTCTGCCATCATCACGGATATCTTGAACTAGTGTATCTTGTGCCAATGAGCATATATTAGTTAACCCACTATAGATCTACCCCCACATGGATGTACAATTTAGTTCTACTGACAAATGGCCTAAGAAAAAATTAAACTAAAAAAAAAGAAAAATTCAAACAATGAATTTAAGCATACCAGATATGAATGAGTGTAAGGAATGAGTGATCCAAATTGTTGGGCATGTGGACAGATGAAATCACCAATAAAATTAACAGAGGACTATTCTTTTTATGCAAAGAGAGTGAAAAAGATTAAGAGATGCCCTAATTCCTCTATTTATACCCTTTGGTCGGCTAAGGGTGAAGAAGGTCGAGTGCGGCCGCACAATTGCAAGTGCAGTCCGCATTCTGTTACCTGGGTCTTCGATTTTGAGTCTTTATCTGCGGTCCACAAAATGTTGTGTGCGACCGCAGATTTCCTCTTGCGGTCGCACATCGACCTTTTTTCTGACAGACTAAACTTTAGAGAGTTTGCATTTTCACCCCTTCATTTGTGCAGTCCACAAGATAATTCTGCGGCTGCAGTGCAATTTTGCTACAGCAACTACCAATGTGCGGTCCGCACTTCTTGCAACCTGTAAGTCATACTCAGCCCTGTAGCACACTTCGAATCAAGTTAGCATAAAAATAACACCTAACTACAAAATAAAAACAAACATGGGGGTTGCCTCCCAAGAAGCACCTGATTTAACGTCGCGGCACGACGCAAATACCATCAATTGAAATTAATGACTGCCACATGTGGCTATCTCTAACTGTTCCCAAATAGTGTTTCACCCGGTGACTACTGACTCGGAATACTTCATTGTTTTTGTTCTTCAAGTCCAATGCACCAAAACGTATCACATCCACAATTTCAAAAGGACCGCTCTATTTAGACTTTAGCTTCCTCGAAAACATCCTCAACCTTGAGTTGAATAACAATACAAGATCGTCCACCTTGAAATCTTTGTTCCAAATGTATTTGTCATGAAGATATTTCATCTTTTCTTTGTACAGGGACGAACTTGCATAAGCATGGTAGCAGAACTCATCCAATTCATTCAATTGTGCAACCCTCAAGTTAGCGACTACATCCCAATCAAGATTCAACTTCTTTAGAGCCCACTGGCCGTGTGCTCTAGTTCCACAAGAAGATGACAAGCTTTTCCGAACACTAACCGGTATGGCGACATTCTTATAGGTGTTTTGTAAGCCGTCCGATAAGTCCATAGTGCATCATCAAGCTTCTTGGACCAATCCGTCCGATTAGCATTCACCGTTTTGGACAAAATACTCTTTATCTCCCGGTTGGAGACTTCCACTTGTCACGACCCAAAATCCCACCACAGGCATCGTGATAGCACTTAGTCTATAAGACTAAGTAAGCCGATTATAATTACAATTCAAGCTAATTTGTTTTTAATTCAATACAGGTGTCATAACCAACAACGAAAATATTCACAAACGACCTCCCAAGACTGGTAATACTGAGTCACGAACTCTAACTGAATACATGCAATGATCTCAAAGATCAAATATACAATACTGTTCGAATAAGAGTTGACAGTACAATAAAATGGAAAGGCTCCAAGGGACTGCGACGACCAAGCAACTCTACCTTGAATCCTTGCAATCAACACACTAACTCTGCTCGAGTCCGATATCTCCAATACCTGGCTCTGCACAAAAATGTGCATAAGTGTAGTATGAGTACACCACAGTTGGTACCCAGTAAGCAACAAGACTAACCTCGGTGGAGTAGTGATAAGGTACAGTCAAGACAATCACTAGTCAAATAACCTGTGCAATATAGCAGTATACAATAGTACTAGAAAACAACTAGCAATGATAATAACAAACTCAACCAGTGATATAACAACAAGGCAACAAGAACATCATAATTATTGCTCAGGCGAATAAGGAACACAAGTACAATCAATAAATCAAGTCCTTCAAATATAAATCCTTCACATATTATTCTTTAAGATAAATATCTTTCGAATATACTTCTTTTGAATAATTATCTTTAGAATATACTTCTTTCAAATAAATATATTTTCAAGTAAAAGTCACCATGTGACACCTCATTTCACAATCATAAAAAATTACGGGTCTCAGCCCACTTTCATATTTTCCACATTTCTATCACAATCACACGGACAACTCACGTGTCAATAATAAAATTATCATATTTTCCCCGGCACGTCATGCACGTATTATTTTTATAACTGCATGGACAACTCACGTACCAAAATATCAATGTATATAAGATCCACAGGATCAATTTATTTTCAATAACGTAAGTTTAAAATCTTTAAATAAAGTAAGAAATCAAAAAAAGATAAGTTTATTTTAGAAATCGTTTGAGTGAAGAAAAATGACATTTCCATTAAAATAAAGCATCAGATAAGCTACTGATTTGGATATAAAATTTATTAAATTAAAACATACTAGAAATGTTTTTTTATTTAAAACAACGCAATCATCAAAAACAAGTACAACCCAAAAATACAAATCCTCAAAGTCTCTTACGAAAAGTCAAGGTCAACACAATACATCAAGAAATACAAAACACTTAATATTAAGTCAAATAATACATCACGGAAAATACAAGAATTTACAAATTACAGGAAAATAAAATAACCAAAAGCAAGTGCAGCCATAGAGAAATATCAACAAAAGGGCACTCCCGAGGTACCGCCTCGTAGTCCCAAATCATAAATAAATTCACAATCTTTCCTTATATCACTGCGGGAGCCTTCACATATTATTCTTTAAAAATTATTTTTCCCGAAATAGCATCCCGCGTTTTAGCCACCCTTATCACACCGCATGGCTTCTAGTAGTTCCCCCTACTAGCCACGCGTATCAAGTCCCCCTTATCTCACCGCATGCGTTTCAACACCCAAACCTTATATCACCGCATGCGTATCAATATCACAATATATCACAATTCGCACCTCAAGTGCCCAATTATTACAGCATAACACAACTTGTACCTCAAGTGCTCAAATATGGGTGTTACCCACTAAAGTATATGCTACTGCAATAGTCCCTTCCCAGTATTAGGGCGGGAAACCAACCAATGTGTAGTGAATCAACTTGCCGGTGGAAACTTCATGACTACACCTTATGTGGAGGCGAGTGAGATTTTACATAAAATGGAGGAAACATCATCGGCGTGGCAATCCCGGGCTAATGTTCCACAAGGTGATCCAAACGTGATCCACATTCACAAAGAGTTTCATGACCATGGGCAAGCCATTGCCGAATTGACAACCACCATGAATCAATTAGCAAAGGCTCAACTTCAACAAGTGCAAAATCCTAAGGAAGTCAGTGCCATAGAGGGAGTGAACATGATGGTGAACAAAAGAAGGACCAAGGGTCCACAAGTGCAAACATTGAATAAAGAATTATGTGCAAGAGGATAGTGGTTTTGATCAAGATGATTCTTACAATGAACAAGAAGAGAAGGTGCAATATATGAACAACTTTCAAGGTCAATGAAACAACTTTAAGGCCCAATCCAACAACTATGGCAACCTCAAAACAATCAAGGCAATTGGAATTCTAACAACCAAGGAAACACTCAAGGAGGATGGAACAATAATCAAGGAAATCGGGGGTCGGGTTTTCAAAGGCCCCCGATGTATCAACAACCAAACAACCCACCTCCTTATCCTTCCTATGGTCCAAGTTCTTCAAACAATGAGATGGGGTGTATTGAGAACATATTCAAGCAAATGATGGAAAAGAATGCCGATTCGGATGCCCAACATGCCTCACACAACACATCGATCCGCAACTTAGAAGTTCAAATGGGGAAAATCTCTCAAGCTCTAAATTCTCGTCCAAAGGAGACACTACCAAGTGACACGGTAGTAAACCCAAAGGGTGGAAACAGCACGGGGCATGCCATGGATGTTACTACAAGAAGTGGAAGTGGTGGTAATGCACCCACCTCAAGTCAAAAGCAACTTATGACTGATGAGCAAGTGGTACAAGAAGAAGAGGTCCCGAACAATGTGATGCAATCAAATGATGAAGTATAGATTGATACTGATGATAGTGTGAAAGAGACTCAAGAGGAAGTGAACCTTAGGGATCACATTATTGACATACCAAAGCCGGTAGTGCAAAAGGCTAAGGCACCATTGCCTAAGCCTCCACCTCCATACCCTCAAAGACTTGACAAGAAAAATGGCGAGAATCAATTCAAGAAGTTCATTCAAATGATGAAGAGTCTCTCAATCAATGTTCCATTAGTTGAAACTTTGGAACAAATACCCGGTTATTCAAAGTTTATAAAGGATCTCATGACAAAAAAACGGTCAATGAATTTTGAAATTATAAAAGTCACTCATCAAGTGAGTGCAATTGTGCATTCAATGGCTCCTAAGTTAGAGGATCTCGGTGCTTTCACGATTCCTTGTACAATTGGAAGTGCCGAGTTTGCTAAATCTCTTTGTGATCTTGGGGCAAGTATCAATTTGATGTCCTATTCGGTTTTCAAGACCTTGGGCATTGGGCAACCAAGACCCACCTCTATGAGATTTCAAATGGCCGACCATACTATGAATAGACCTTTGGGAGTGATTGAAGATGTCTTGGTTCGTGTTGATAAATTCATTCTTCCGATGGATTTTGTCATTCTAGATTGTGAAGTTGATTATGAGGTGACGATTATTCTTGGAAGACCTTTCCTTTCTACGGGAAGGCTCTTTGTGATAGTGAAACCGGAGAACTCACCTTCCGGGTGGGGGATGAACAAGTGGTTTTCCATGTGTGTAAGTCCATGCGAAAACCAAATAGCAACGAGGTGTGCTCATTTGTGGACATGGTGACCGATGTTATTGTTGATGATACGAGTGCCACAATCAATGTTGGTGATATGTTGGAGGTCGTCTTGCTCAAATTTGATGATGACGAGATAGATAGCTTCATGGAATGTGTAAACTTTTTGCAAGGAATGGGGTCGTACAATTATGCACCCCGGAAATTATCTCTGGATCTTGCAAATTGGACAACTCCTCATACAAAGCCTTCCATTGAAGAGCCTCCTACCTTGGCGTTGAAGCCATTGCCTCCACGTCTTCGGTATGAATTTCTTGGCCCTTGTTATACTTTACCAGTTATTCTTTCCTCTTGTTTGATTAACGTGCAGGTAGATTCTACATTGGCGGTGTTACAAAAGAGGAAGAAGGCTATTGGGTGGACATTGGCGGATATTCAGGGAATAAGCCTTGCATTTTGCATGCATAAGATTAACTTGGAGGAAGGCGCCAAACCATATATAGAACATCAAAGGAGACTCAATGAGGCTATGCAAGAATTTGTCAAAAAGGAGATTATCAAGTGGTTGGATGCTGGTGTTGTCTACCCCATCTCTGATAGTTCGTGGACTTATCCGGTTCAATATGTCCCAAAGAAGGGGGCATAACGGTGATCACCAATGACAAGAATGAGTTGATTCCTACAAGAACAGTGATTGGATGAAAGGTGTGTATGGACTATCGCAAGCTCAACAAAGTCACAAGGAAGGATCACTTTCCACTTCCTTTCTTAGATCAAATGCTTAATAGATTGGCCGGATGTGCTTTCTATTGCTTTCTTGATGGGTATTCGGGCAACAACCAAATTCTTATTTCTCCGGAAGATCAAGAGAAAACAACCTTTACATGTACCTATGGTACTTTCGCTTTCAAGCGGATGCCATTCGGTTTGTGAAATGCACCGGCGACTTTTCAAAGGTGTATGATGGCTATCTTCACGAAACTGGTGGAGGACTACCTTGAAGTTTTCATGGATGACTTCTCGGTGGTTGGAGATTCTTTTGATGATTGTCTTGCAAAGTTGGATAAAGTGTTGGCAAGATGTGAAGAAACAAATTTGGTGCTCAATTGGGAGAAGGGTCATTACATGGTCGAGGAAGGCATTGTACTTGGACACAAAATCTCAAAGAATGGAATTGATGTTGACAAGGCAAAGATTGAGGTAATTTATAAACTTCCACCTCCAACTTCGGTGAAGGGTGTGCGGAGTTTCTTAGGCCATGCGGGGTTTTACCGGCGTTTCATCAAAGATTTCTCTAAGTTGGTGAACCCGTTGTGCAAGCTTCTTGAGAAGGATGCTAAGTTCAACTTTGATGATGATTGCATGAGAGATTTTGAATTGTTAAGGTTCAGGTTGACAACTACTCCCATCATCACCGCTCCAACTTGGAGTGTCCCGTTGGAACTCATGTGTGATGCAAGTGATGTAGCAGTTGGGGCTGTTTTGGGGCAACGTATTAACAAGATTTTTCACCCTGTCTACTATTCTAGTAAGACCATTAATAGTTCCCAAGTCAACTACACCGTTATGGAGAAAGAGCTCCTTGCCATTGTGTTTGCAATTTAGAAGTTCCGCCCGTACTTGATGGGTGCAAAGGTCATTGTCCACATGGATCATGCAGCACTTCGTTATCTTATGAGAAAGAAAGATTCCAAAGATCGGTTGATGAGATGGGTACTTTTGTTGCAATAGTTTGATATTGACATCCAAGATAGAAAAGAGAGTGAAAACCAAGTGGCGAGCCACTTGTCTCGTTTGGAGGAGGAGGGGAGGTCGTATGATGGACTTGAAATTAGTGATTCCTTCCCTGATGATCAACTCTTTGCTATTTCAATAAAAGAGGTGCCATGGTTCGCGGATCTAGCAAATTTCCTTATGTGTGGAATCATCCCGGACGAGTTCTTTTCAAACCAAAGGAAGAAGCTCAAACGGTATTGTCAAGAATATTATTGGAATGAACCATACCTTTTCCGAATTTGTATGGATGGGGTGATTAGAAGATGTGTACCGGAAGAAGAACAAGGTGAAATTCTTGGGGCTTGTTATTTTTCGCCATATGGTGGTCATCATGGTAGAACGAGAACGGGGGCCAAAGTGCTAAGTTGCGGCTTCTATTGGCCCACTCTTTACAAGGATGCTAGTAAGCTAGTGAAAAAATGTGATGAATGTCAACGGGCCGGTGGAATCTCAAAGAAAAATGAAATGTCTCTCACTACCATTCTGGAGATTGATATTTTTGATGTGTGGGGTATTGACTTCATGGGTCCTTTTGTGAGTTCTTGTGGAAACACCTACATCTTGGTCGCGGTTGATTATGTTTCCAAATGGGTTGAGGTCGTTGCTCTACCCAACAATGAGGCGAGAAGTGTGGTGACGTTCTTGAAGAAGAATATTTTTACAAGCTTTGGTACTCTGCTGGCTATTATAAGCGATGGGGGGTCACATTTTTGCAACAAGTCCTTTGACATTTTACTTGGAAAGTATGGTGTTACTCATAAAGTCACAACTCCCTATCATGCACAAGCTAGCGGTCAAGTGGTGCACCACCTCGAAAAATTTTGAAATATTTTAAGACCATTAAGAAGATTGGTGGGTGCTAATTATATTAATTCGGGTATGAACAAGACTGATAATTTGAATAATATTAATTGATCATGATAATATATGTATGAGGTGCATTAAGAATGGTTTATAGTCTAAAAAGAGCCCTAAGGCTAAGTCAAGTTGAAAATTATATAATGGGACAAAGTTTCAAGTGAGTTCGCACAAGAACTAACTTCAAACGAGAATAACTCTCAATAGATGAAGAGTTATGTGGTGTATAACCTATCACATTAAATTTCTTTGCGTCTAGTTTCCAACGCATCAAACCGTTTGTCATTTGGATTTGTATACAACAAGTTATGGATATTTTACTGGACCTATGTCATATGCGCGGCCGTGCATATTTGAGAGTTTCTGCCTCAGGTACGCGGCCAGATGCGCGGCCACTTGCCCAGGTGCGCAGCCGCACACGTAGGAGCCCATTAAATAACACCAAGGATAGGTAGAGAGATGGGCTAAGTCATTTCTTCAAGACTAGGGCTTTCTCTCCATCACCCATCCGGCCAAGGCTTCCAATACACACCTAAGGTGAGTTTTTAAGTGTGTTTTTATGATGATTCCACTTCTCGATCACAAGTAACAACAAGGTTTTGTATTGGATTCCATAGGATTTCTTCAAAATCTCAAGAACACCTCAAAAGTTGACTTTCAAGATTTGATCTTCAAGAGGTAATCTTTCACTCTTAAACCTATAATCATGGATTGTTAGTGAATATATGAGCAAGAAATAAGCATTTGCACTTATTGGATGGTGCTTCGAAGCCATAAATGCTTCAACTAGATTATTGGGTGTTGTAGAGATTTTTATAATGAATTAATTAGTAACAATTGGGTGGATGTGAGTTCATTAATGATTATAACGATGCCAAGAAGGTAGTTATTGGACAAAGGATGTTGTATTATATCTTGTTGGTGGGAATGAGGGATTGTTGGATGAAGAAACACCATTAATAGAGGTAGTAAAATGCTATGTACTCTAGGTGTTTGATAAAATGCCTAAATGACCAAAAATCAGGGAAATTATTACTAATATTGGTGCAATTGTCTTTCATTGTTGTAGATTGAAATTTGTTTAGTGTGGTGGACCATTGTAGTATTATTAAGAGGCCAATTTCAGATTTTAGTCGTCCGAAGGTGGCTTCACTCGCGAAGATCATTTAAAGCATTGACTTAGTTTCGTCGAGGTAAGTATCTTGCCTAACCTTGAATGGGGGAATTACCCCTTAGCATTGAGTCTTATGTGAAAATTGCGTAATTGAAAATCATGTACGCGAGGTGACGAGTACGTACTTGGTTTATATGTACAAATTATATCGGTTGAAATTCGTAGACGCCCTTATGTATTAAATTAAAAAATTGTTGGAACTTAGTAAATCCTTGAATTATCACGCCTTATCCTTGTGTATTGAATTTGTTTTTATATGATGATTTGGTGCCATGTTTTTTTGTTGAGTTGATATTTTCTATAGATAATTTCATTATGGATTATTCATTTCAAATAATTTATTGAATAATTTTAAAATGAGGCATTAATCTATTTGCCAAAATTTTGGATTAAAGAAGGTGTTGTTCCTTGATGAATTACTTTCCAGTTCATGTTGTTGAAATTGATATTGAGTTATAAAGGCCGTAAATCATACTGAGACAAAGTATTAAATTGTGAAATATTATTTAGTTGAGTTGTTCACTCCCGAATATTTTGTTAAGATTTTGTGTGCACATTATGGTTGAGCCATGGGCTCCTTATTGTGGAAAATAATGTAGTGCTGATTTCTATGACAAGTTATAATATTTGAGCACTTGATGTGAAATTTTTGATATGTTATAATATTTAAGCACTTGATGTGTAATTTGTAATATGTTGTAATATTTGAGCACTTGAGGTGCAACTTGTGATATGTTTTGATATTTGAGCACTTGAGGTGCAACTTGTGATATGTTTTGATATTTGAGCACTTGAGGTGCAACTTGTGACATGTTTGCTATTTGAGCACTTGATGTGCAATTTATAATATGTTGTGGTGTGGAGCCGCTCGTGGTGGAGGCGGGGGTGGAGCGGGGACATTGTCATTAGGCACTCGGCCTCTTCTATTGGCTTGAGGTTCAAGAGGAACCTCATCAACTTGGTCATCCTCGACGTACACATCCCCCAAAGGCAAATTTTCGAGCTCATTGTTCGCCATGGTTGTACCTACGATTTCTCAAACAAGTTAGTAACATAGAAGGAAAAGAAGATATTCCAAAAACACACCCAAATATATAACTAACACCATTTTTTAACTCCCCAGCAATGGCGCCAAAAATTGATCACGTCCAAAGCACACCTCAATAGATATGTGAAATGGTCGTATGCAATAATAAATACCCAACTAGGAGTCAGGATAGAATCTACTGGGAGCTAGGATGGGAGTTAGGGATATATATTACAAATGAGTAATTGGATTATCTAGATTTCACTTCCACAATAGGGATTTGTTTTCTATTTCTACTGTTAATCTAATGATTGCAAGATAAAGAAAGTAGACTAGAGATAATTATTTTTAAGGTTTTGTTCAAATGGGTAAAAGGACTAGGGCTGTGACCAGAACCTAGGTGTTTGACTAATGGGATAAAGACGTTAATTCTTGTTTTGTTGATTGGAGTGTATTATAGCTCTCAACTCTACATTACCCACTCAATACCTCTCGGCCAAAGAGTGATTTTGCCTAATTTGGCTTTCTCAAGACCAAATAGGTATCACCCAAAACATTTGATAAGAGTTAAAGTCGGGTTATTACTATCTCTAGGTTTAACCCTTTAATTGGGTTAATCAAACTTTCAATTAGCCCAATTCCTTATTAGCTAAGTTATCCTATACTAGGTCCCTCTTTATCAAGTAGAGACTAAGTCAAATGAGCATGAATTAATATTTGCAACCATTAATTCTACAATTAAAGCATGAACTAAGCTAAATAATCAACACCCAATAATAAACAAGCACTAAAATAGATACCCATAAGGTTTACACACTAGGTTTGGGTCAACACCCTAGTAAAAGTCTAGCTACTCATAATGGGATTTGAAGAAAATAAGGAAAAAAAAATAATTAAACTCATAATGGAAGCTTAAAATAATTAAATCTAATGTAAATACACCAAAGCAATGTAAAACTTCCTAAAGTAATAAACAAAAATAGCTATAGCAACTTCTAATGTTCAAACTTGACCTAATTTTGTGAAACTAGTCTATTTATACAAGACTAAAAATCTGGGACAAAAATGCCCCTCGGGAGGTTCTGCAGCCGCACAATTCCATGTGCGGTCTGCAGATTTCTTCATCTAGCAGGAAGTGGAGTTCTGCGGCCGCACATTTCTAAACTGCGGCCACAAGGTAATCTTCTGTGGCCGCACATTTCTGGGTTGCGGCCGCAAGGCAACTTTTCTGCAGCCGCACAATTTTTGTGCGGTCCGCAATTCACAGAGGTTCCAGGACTTGGTCTTTTTGCATACTCTTTGATCTTCGACTCTTAGCCCAGTTCTGTGTCCACACAATTCATGTGCGGTCCACACTTTGCGCAAAGTTCTGCTAAATGTTTCTCCTTGGTATGCGGCCGCAGAATTCCTTCTACTAACCGCACATTTGTGCTTCTGCGCCCTTTATTTCCTTGTACATTGGAACACTCCTTTTTGAGTCGGATTTCATCTCGGGAGACCAAACTTCCGGCATACCTGCAAGTTTGCACAATTTCATTAGTTTCGGGAACACAATTCAATGCTTTTAGACTAAAACAAAATCTAAAAGGCGCTAATAAGCTGTCAAAATCCCCACTTATCACGTAGTTGTCGGCTTGTGCAGTTTCTAATTATCGGTGCATTGGTGGATCAATTATGACCAAGAAAAGTAAACATCAGGGGTAATTCGAGCAAAGAACTTGATGAATGTGTGATATATTCCGCCTTATCGATTCAGGTGTAGGTTTTGGGAAGACTCAGAGTTTATGCTTCTTTGTGATGTGATGTACAAAGAAAATAATTCATACGGTTGCTTCTTTGAGAAGGTGTTCATGTGCTAGCATAGCGTTGGAGTTTGGTTATATTCGGGACCAGGTCAGAGTGGGTGACTCTCAACAACAGTCCTAGTGGGTTCAAGAATTTAAGGTACATCGTCTAAGGATTTTGAGGTCCATTATGTAACTGAATACTGGGATTTTGTAGCAGAGTGTGAGGAATACTTGGGGAAATTTCTATGTTATCATCGGATCTGCGGGGCAATATTAGAGAAATGAGAGAAAATGCTTCGGATTCGTAAAAGATCTTTCATAACGGGTGTACCAGTTGGAGATGCTATTGTGCGCATAAGGAGGGTATGAAATGGTTCATGGATATTGAGATGAAGTGGTCTCGTGATTCCGGCCACTCGGAATGAGTGCTGATCGAGTTCGTTATATTTTGGATGGAGCTATTATTATTTCTAAGGCAAGTCAAGAGTAAATTGGAAGAAGTTGGGTCGGTTAGTAATGGTTTGAATCAGCATGATTGTGGCAGTGATCAACTCCTTTGGTATGTTAAGCTATTCAGGCAATTCGTGGTTGTACGTGCGGGCTTGACAGCCACCGTAACTTGATTGAGTTGTAGGTATTTGATTATAATGGCTTGTTATGTGTAGATGGATCCCGGAATTGTTATAGTGGTTTAGACCACGACCTGAGGGTTGTATTTTTTGCAGTTATGGGAATTCAGTTACGTATTGTAATGGTTCTTCTGAAATGAGTTGAGTGAAAGGTTTCTAGCCAATGGAGTGCTTATTCCACGAGTAATTCTGGGGTCATGATGAATTCTGATACTCTCGCGTAGCGGCATGATAGGTACAATGAGCGGGATGGGAATTGAAAGTGGAGGATCAAGGTTGCGGTTCAGTGTTGACAGGAAGGTCACGATCTCATATGAGCAGGGGAGAATTCAGATATTCAGAGTAAGCTGACATTTTCTTTAATGTCACCTGAGAACGGTGTTCTGCGTAAGAGGCTTTGTGTATTGATTTGCGGATTCTTGATTTTCTTTACAGAATTAGTATGGTTAGTGGTATGGATGTGCAGACTTTGCTACCTGGTGTGGAAGGTCATGGGAGTGTACCCCACGGGGAGATTTGTATAAGTGTGACATGTTAGTCACTTGATTGTTAAATATTGAAACCAAGTATGGAGATTTTTGGTACTATCGTTAATGTGAGAGTTTATGCTTGGAAGGCGCTCTATTCCTTTGGTTGTGAACTATGGGAATTTGTTCTGGATTGGGAAGACTTCTCATGTGTGTCATGAATTGGGCCATTGTGGATCCTCGAAGGGTTGTTAGCCCAATATGGCATGATCAGAATCGGCTTGAGGTCCGTTGGTGGGTCTAATGTTAATGTGTGCTTTACGTCAGGTCGGGCACATTCATTCGGCATAGCATTGCTTACGGAGGAGTCTTCGGGCGTTGGATGTTATTCTCGTCGTCAACTATTCCATGTAACACTCTATTGTGCCAGGTGGGTTGTCAGACGACTTGATTATTTGCACATGTGTAGTGATACCGTTTAGTTTGTGGTGTTATATGAGCAAGATGGCTCTTGAGATGCAGGTCATTTATTGCACCTTAGTTGTGCTTGGATTTTGTAGCGTATGGCGCTATCCGTCTCCCAGGGATTGTATTATGCACTTGGCGTGCTTGTGGTCGATATTCGGGCATTTCGTGGGTATGAGCTTTTTGGCTCGGTAGGTGTTTCCTTATAGATTGTTATGTGAGGATAGGGTGGCATGCCTCTACGGGTATGTTGTTTGGATCAGGTTGCATGCCGCAACGGTATCATGTGTGGACCGGGTTGCACGCCGCAATAGTGAGATGTTGAGTATGGTTCCCTATATCTATTCTTGTGTATTTTGTTCCTCATTCTCTGAGAAAGGTTCATAATGTCTGTTCGACTATTTTATTCGTTACGCGGGTTGGGTAGTTCTTTTCCAGAGTTCATTCTTCCTTATGTGTCATATTCAAGTTGTATCTTGTTAGCGTATTGATGGCGTCATATGTAATTCTGGGCAATGTTTGAGATGGCTTATTGCCTGAGCAGCTTGTACTGGGTGAGACGAGGTTATTGGACCTAGGATCAGTGCGATCAGAGTCATATAGGGTATATTAAAGAGCAAATATCGTTATTCAGTTTAGAATGAGGTAATGGTTCTTGTCAGGAGGAGAGACTCCATGATTTGTTGATTCGGCAAGTGGTTATTAGTTTCTACACATCTCTTCTATAGTGGCAATATTTCGAGAGTTGGAACGAGGCTTATATGTGTTATGAGGTGTATTGGGTGCACCGGGTTCGTGAAATTACAGCTATTATGGCCGGAGGATGATATTATGGTCAAGCGACATATGTGGTGCATGGTGTGATTTCAGCGGAGAATTAGGGTCATGCTGGGTATAGTGTATGGTGATTGATGCAGTGTTCGTATGTTAAAATCGGATCACGTGGAAAATTCAGGATGTTGAAATTTGGTTCTAAAGCTTGTTAGCTAAGGTTATAGGGAGGATCTCCAGTCTGGCTCGAGCTAATGTGCTCAACTGGGTTGTGGTGGCACGGGTAGGTGCACGAGTTGTTGAACACTGATTTTGGACAACTCCGGAGCTGTTCTTAGCACGTTCGAGGACGAATGTATGTTTAAGTAGGGGAGAATGTAATGACCCGACCGGTCGTTTTGAGCTCTAGCGCATCGTTCGGCAGTTTGAGGCCTTGAGTAGCTTCACTTTATGTATTACGACTTGTACGTGTGGTCGGAATCGAATTTCGGGAAGTTCAGAGTTGATTTAGATGGAAAATTCTAATTTCGGAAGCTTTAAGTTGGATGAATTGACTAAGGTTTGACTTTTGAGCAAACGACCTCGGAATCGGGATTTGAAGGTTCCAATAGGTTCGTATGATGATTTCAGACTTGGGCTTATGTTCAGGTTGAGTATTGGGTGGTCCGGAAGTATTTCAACATTTATTATGGAAGGTTGGCATTTTGAAGATTTAAGAATTTCATAAGTTTGGTTTTAAGTGGATTTTGATGTTATCGATGTCTGTTTGGGGTTCTGAGCCTTGGAATAGGTTCGTGTCATGATTTGTGGCTTGTACGTAAAGTTTGGCGTCATTCTAGAATATTTTGATATGATTCGGGCGCGTTCGTTGAAGTTTGAAAGTTTGAAAGTTTAAAGAAAGATTTTGATCGTGGAATTTGGAATAAATTATATATTTGAGTTTGTGGTGTTATGGGTAAAGTTAATCTTCAAAAATGTTCAAAATCCAGGCACGTGGGCCCGAGGGTTGACTTTATTGACTTTTCGATCAGAGTTGGAAATTGTTATAAATAAATTAATTATGATGTTAGAGTATATTTTTATTGATTTTTCATGATTGTTTGTCTAGTCCGGATCGATGGGCATTCGGTTTGAGGTGTTAGAGTGGCGTTGGAGCCGGTTATGGAACTTCGGAACGAGGTAAGTCTCCTGTCTAACCTTGTGAGGGGGAAATTACCCCTAGGTGATGTGATTGTTATGTGCTATTAGTTGTGGGTGTTATGTACGCACGAGGTGACGAGAGTCCGTACGTAGCTAAATCATGTTTATGTCCGGGTAGACTTAGGACTTTATCATGTAATATTTGAAATATTTGAACTCATTCTGCTAGCTTAATTACTTGAAATTATAACTGAAATTGATTTGGAAATATATACATATATATTAGACCGAGCCTTATTGCCTTGAGTTGTTGGCAAGTTATTTGAGAAACGATAAAGGTTATACTCACCTTGTGTTCATATACTGTATCGTAAGCTCGTGTCTCGTAATTTGATAATTCCTTTCCTTTCTTGTGGAACTGGTCGAACGTCTCAGCATGATTATCTACCACACTCTCATGGGAGCGAGTCGTTCGCCTCGGCAGTATAATAGATGCATCTTTGGTCTGTGCCGCTCGACCCTCGGCAGTGTACACATTATGATGGGATCGGGTCGATCGCCTCGGCAGTATCATATTCTTAGTGAGATCTGGTCGTACGACCTCGGTAGTATCATATTCTTTCTGAGATCTGGTCGTACGACCTCGGCATAATCGTGCATTATATCGCTAGCATTCTGAATATTCACGAGATGTTTCCTTCCACTGATGCCTTGCATTTTATATGGTATTTCTTATTTATTTGATATTGGCACTGAATATTTTCTTAGATGTTGAGATAGAATACGAAATGAGAAATTGATATCGTTTAACGAAATTTTTGGAGATTGTGTTAGTTAAAGATTTATCCCACTACTACTGTTATGCTTCTTATTTGTTTATGATTTACCATATTGATTTATTGGACCACTAGTAAGTGTCGATGTCGACCTCTCTCAACTACTTCTCCGGGGTTAGGCTAGATACTTATTGGGTACACGTTGATTTGCGTACTCATGCTGCACTTCTACACTAAATGTGCAGGATCTGATAGGTTCATTTGGTGATCATCTCGGCGCGTAGGCGCAACTGTTGAGGAGACTTTACGTGGGTTGCATTCTAGGCTACGCATCGCAATCCACAGAGTCTCCATCATACTATTTATTTCATCCTGTCTCATTTACATTCTAGACAGATGTTGTATTATTATTGTACTCCTTAGTAAATGCGCATGCACTTATGACACCGGATTTTGGGGGTACCTACTGGGTGTTTATTATTGTAGTTCGGGTAATTATTATCATTTCACCTTGTAATTTATACCTTATACGGAAATTGAAAAATAAAATCACGGGTTTTCTACGAGTACTGGATTTTACACTACATATTCAATGGGATTCATGATTTCAAAAATAATAAAATGAGTAACTAAGTTGATTAATCACCGTTGGCTTGCCTGACGGCGGCATTAGGCGCCATCACGACCTATAGTAGATTTTGGGTTGTGACAGTGTGTGTGTGTGTGTATTATATATATAATTTATTTTGTTAAATATATATAGATTAAAAATAACAATAATTTATAAGTGGTTGACTATTTTTTACCACTAATACCGACAGAAATCGATCGGTGTATTTATAATTAATTTTACAATTTAGTTTTGTTGTGGAAAAAAAACATAATTGAGCCTCGGCGGGAAATATTAACTCAAAATTTTCGACCGAATTCAGTCTATATACTTGAGGTCAACGTAATTATATTATTACCGATCGAAGTCGGTCGGTAATATTCTAATTAGACTAGACAGGCGGGTTTTCTTCCCTATTTTCATCTTTTCCCTCTCTCTTCTTTTTCTCTTCCATTTCTCTTTCTCACATCTTTTTGCCCAAATACCACCCAAAATCAAGTCCTCCACCCCCAAAATCGAAGCCCCACCTCCCCCAGCCCCACCAGTGTTTCTCCGCCCGCCTCCTGCCACTGCCGCCTGCCGCCTCCACCACTTTCACTCCCGCCGCCACCACTTCCATTCTCTTTCAAGGTTAGTGTTCTACCTTTTTAGCTTTTTACTTTTTAATTTATTGCATGCCTAATATAATTTTATGCAATTGTTTAGGGTTTTTGTCTATTTTGGATTTATGTGACTAAATAGGGTTTTTGAACTACATTATAATTAAAGTTAATTACATTGTAACTAAAATTTATTATGCACTAATATAGGTGTATAAATTATTTAAACTAGTTAATTTGTGGTATAGAAATTATATAAACTAGGGTTTAGTGCTCTTAATTTATGAAGTTGGATATTCTTAATTTTGTTATTTGAACTATATTAGATTTGGAATTAAGTACATTGTAATTAAAGTTAACTACAATGTAACTCTAATCGATTATGCATTAATAGTGGTCTATTTGATTATGATTACTAGTTAATTTGTGGTGTGTAAATTATATAAACTAGGATTTAGGGAACCTTAAATTATGAACTTATGGATCTTAATTTTGTGGTTTGAACTAAATTGATTATGCATTAAAAACTCAAATTTATGCACTTAAATTATTAATGTAGAAATTAATTTGTAACGACAATATCAATTAGTTATGCAATTTATACACTTAAACTATAAATTAATTTGAATACTGAATTAACATAACATGCAATTTATTAGGCATGCAATGTCAATTGAACCATTTCAGTTTGTAGGGATGATTAGGTATCCTTGTGTGAAGTGCAAGTGTTTGTATTTTTTTGAATCGGAGGATGTTAAGACTCATTTTTATAAAAAGTGATTTATGGATAATTATTTTGTGTGGACTAATCATGGACAGGTTGATGGTAGTGATAGTATATTTCATAACATAGGTGTTGGTGAATGTAGTAGGTCGGTGGGGAATAACGTTCAACATCCTAGATACCATGAAATGGTTACGAATGCTTTTGGGATGCACTTCGAGTTTGAACCCCATGAAAGTGTTGAACAAGCTCCTAACGAAGAGGCAAAATATTTTATGAATAGTTAGAAGCCGCTAATGAAGGGAGTGTGCACTCTCAATTGTCTGTTGCGGTTAGGCTATTAAGTATCAAATCAGATACAAATATTTCTTAAGCGGGAATAGATTCTTTCATTGGCCTTATGAGTGAACTATTTGATCCAACTTTCAACATACCTGAAGATTTCTATAAGGCTAAAAGATTAGTTTTTAAGTTAGGACTCTCGTCTATGAGAATCGATTATTGTGAAGATGGTTGGATATTGTATTATAAGGGTGATGTAGAGGTTGTACGCATCGATGAGTTCCGCTCCTCATATGATATGTCACTATGAAAATAGAAGGTCGCCGGTGTTATATGTCATCCTTCATATGGGAAGCTTGGAAGCATTTTGATAGGACAAATCCAAATTATGCTAGTGAACCGAGGAATGTTCGGTTGGGTTTGTGTGCTGATGGTTTCACACCATTTTCTGTTTCTGCAACACCATATTCATGATGGCCGGTCTTTATTACGCCGTATAATCTTCCGCCTGAAATGTTTATGACTAGTCCATATATTTTTTTAAATTCTGTTATTTCCTGTCCCCCGCAATCCAAAGAGTTTGATTGATGTATATTTGCAACCTCTGATTGATGAGCTAAACCAGTTATGGTATGATGGAGTTGAGACATATGAATATCAACTCAGCGAAATTTCAACTTGCATGCTAATTTAATGTGGACCATTAATGATTTTCCTGCAAATGGAATGTTGTCTAGGTGGATGACTGCTGGAAAGTTAGCATGTCCTTACTGCAATGGAAAGTGATAAAGCGTTCACTTTAAGACATGGCCGAAAGTAGTCATGGTTTGATTGTCATCGTCAGTACTTGCCTGTTGATCATGAGTTCATAAGGATGAAGAATGCATTCAAAAAGAATACAGTTGAACATGATTTGCTACCTCCAATTTTGTCCGGTGAGAAAATTTGGAAGAGGGTTCAGAACTTCACTAAAGTTACCGAGGCCCCACCTTTTAGATTTTTCGGATATGGTGTTACTCATAAGTCATAACTGGACAAAACAGAGCATATTTTGGGAGTTGCCATATTGGAAGGATAATCTTCTCAGACACAATCTTGATGTCATGCATATTGAGAAGAACTATTTTGACAATTTGTTCATCACAATTATGGATGATAAGAATAAGACAAAAGATAACCCGAAGGCTAGACTAGACTTATAAGAATATTGTAGGCGACTCGAACTACATTTGCAGTTTACGAACAATGATAAGGTGTTCAATCCCAAGGCCAGCTACACATTGACTTTGGAACAAAGACGACATATTTGTGAGTGGGTTACAAACCTAAATATGCCTGAGGGATATGCTTAGAACCTGGGAAAACGTG
Organism: Nicotiana otophora; assembly: GCA_000715115.1. Classification (NCBI taxonomy): domain Eukaryota; kingdom Viridiplantae; phylum Streptophyta; class Magnoliopsida; order Solanales; family Solanaceae; genus Nicotiana; species Nicotiana otophora. The sequence continues at coordinate 59,384 of AWOL01S0004583.1, read as the reverse complement.
CTCATATGGTTGAAGGATATCTGACTCATATGAAAAGTCATGACTGTCATATCTTCATGAAAACCTTAATCCCTATTGCATTTTGTGGTTTGCCTGAAAATATCTGGAAACCCATCACAGAGATAAGTTTGTTCTTCAAAGACTTATGTTCTACCACATTAAGGGAAGAAAACCTATTTCAAATGAATCGGAACATTCCTATAATCAGTAATAAGATGGAAAGGGTTTTTCCATGTTGTTTCTTTGATGTGATCGAACACCTTCCAATTCACCTAGTACACGAGGTACGACTTGGAGGGTCAGTTCAATGCAGGTGGATGTATCCATTCGAGAGGTAATGATCAAACCTTGATTTATTCTTGTAATTTTCTTTAATATTATCGTCTAATATAACAATATGCAGGACTATCGACAAGTGTAAATGATTTGTTAAACAGAAGAAAAGGATTGAAGGATTCATATGTGAAGCCTATCTTACAAAGGAAACTATCCATTTTTATTCTTACTACTTTGACAGTCATGTGCCATGTGCTAGAAATAGGCCCAATCGTCACAATGTCATGATTGAGAATGGTCCATTATATCTACCAATGTCCATATTCAATCAACCAGGCCGAGGTTCTAAAGATTGATCAAAAAGGGGCCTAAGTAGTATGGAGTACAAATCAACTTCAAATCATGTGTTGCTAAATTGTCCGTAAGTTCAACCCTTTATTAAGTAAGTGTTGATGTAAGATTAATTTACATGGACTACTATTTAATTCGGTTGATGCAACTAACAAAATTTTCAATGTGTCGCTCAGTGACTTCGTGAGTCAATTTGGCCATGATGCTATATATTCTACATTTGAGGCATGGTTTAAAGAGTGTGTAAGTGCATCTTACATACTTTTTCACATATGAATATACATACTTGGTCACTTGTGAATATACTTGCTCACTTGTGATTTATTTAACACTACATGTAGGTCAATAATCCAAACAACGGTGTTAATCAATTTTAGAAAGATATATCTTGGGGACCTGTACCTACGATTACAACTATGTCTAAGTATTTTGTGAATGGTTACAAATTTCACACCGAGGAATGCTCTAAGTATAAAAAAAGGTAATAACAGTGGGGTGTGTGTCAAAGGTGGTGAAGGCAACCAGGATTGGGAAAATGATTATTGTGGTGTGATCAAAGAGATTTTAGAATTATCATATTCAGGTTGGCCAAATAAAAAGATCATACTTTTTCGATGCAAGTGGTTTGACCCAACACCTAGAAGAGGTACAAATGTACACTCGCAGTGCAACACAATTGAGGTAAATAAAAAGAGGGAGTATGATCTCTATAATCTTTTTATAATTGCAGAAAAAGTTCGGCAAGTGTATTATGCTTCATATCCATTGCGGAGGGATAAGGCTGATTAGTTGGTTGTAATCAAAACTAAGCTTGTTGGTAGGGTGGAACTTGAGAATGTGCTAGATGTTGCTTGCCAAAACGATATCTCAAGTGTTAACCAAATGGTGAATGATTAGTTAGAAAATGACTTGGAGTATCCTCGTCGCATATTAGAAGAAGTTGATATGAAGGAAATAACAATCATAGAAAATGAAGACAAAGAATCACCTAATGAAAATGAAATAAGTGAAGAGGAAGAATTTTTTTACGAGGAAGGATACTTCGAAGACGACTAGCATGTTTGTTTTTTCAAGAGCTCTCAACTTATATAGATTTACAGTCTCAATTCTAACATTTTCTTTAATTTATGCAGATGACCGGTAGGGGTCGAGGTAGGTCTAGGAAGGATAAGAGGCCTATTGATCATGAGGATGGTGCTACACCCTCGCTTCCTTCCACTCCATATGTGAATCCCTCCGCTGCTGATGGACAACAGCAATCTTCTAGGCACACATATTTTTCACCACATCCATCTACTCATCATACTACCTAACATTCTCCCTCCCAGTAGTATTCTTATCATTCTCCACCACAGGGTTATACCCCGCTTCCTCCACATGATCCTGCATATAGTTACATGGGTCCACCGAGTCAGTAGTCACAGGGCCATGTGGTGATGCGCCCGTTATCTACTTTATTTGCTTCACCACCAGCTGGATCGCATCCATCTAGATTTCAGCCACCCAGGTCGCATTAGTGGTCTGGATCGCAGCAAGGGTCTAGATCGCATCCATCTTAATCAGTGACCTCGTCTCCCTCTCCACGGAGTTCATCTTCTAGCATTTCTAGACTTCGCCTTCGGGATATTAGCACTGAGCCATATGCCTCCCCTTCTACACACGTTTCAGATTCATCAGAGGATGATGATCCAGAGGAAGTGCAGTATGATCGTTATCATAGGATGATCATCAGGCCTGTGGGAAATGGGTAAGATTTATTTATTACTTCTTTATTTTTTCTAAATTATAATAGCTAGTCTTGTTTATTTAATTTAATTACTATGTTGCAGGTTCATACCTAGTCATCAGACTACAAAGATAATTATTGAAGCTCTTGGCCGGTTGTATGATGCACCCTTACTCAACTTGGAGTGAATTTCCACCCGAGCTCATGGAACAAATTTTCAACTAATTTAAGGTTATAATACAATTCTTATCTATTTAAGCATTATATTAATAATATTTTGATCTAACGTTACACACTTCATTTGCAGACAAAATGTGCCTGGGAGGACCAGCATAACAGTGTCATTCTTGCAAATTTTGAGTTCAAATGCCGTAAGAGATCATCTGATCCCTTCTGTCCTGCTCGAAAGAAGAGCAAGAATCCTTCATGGGTTCTACTGGATTTATGGGAGAATCTGGTGAGGCAGTGGACCAGTGAGAAATTAGAGAAGAGGAGTGAACAGGGAAAGAAGGCCTAAGCATCTTAGAAGGGTGGCTCCTTGCACTGTGTGGGTACAAGGAGCATGGGGATTGCGAGGGGACTACTGGTAATTTCTTAAAATATTTAAATCTATTTTTATCGAACTATTTATATATTTAATTTAGTTAACATGTTTTATTATATTTAGTTAACATGGAGACTCATGTCTGGAAGAAGAAGGCACCTACAGATCCAACTAGATGGGTCGAGGACCGGGCGGAGACTACATATGTAAGTTTCATAACTACTATAACTTGAAATTAATATTTATAATATTATATAGTTAATAATTTTCTATCTTCTAAATGAAAGGTTGCTACAAGACTAATGTGGAGGAGTACACTAAGAGCTTTCCACCGAATAAGCAAGGCGAGCGACCACCCTTTTTAGACGAAAAAGCGCAGAAGATATAGTTGGACGTTGTCGGCGGTCCTAAAAAGGGGAGAGCATACGGCCTTCCAGAGAGATCATTTAGGCGTTACAGGGCTGGATTGCAAGGTATAGGGACTTCTACCCAGGGAGAGGCAATTGAAAGGTCAACTCTCTCGGCTATGGAGAAGAAGATCGCAAAGCTGACAGCAGAGCTTGAAGAGACAAAGGCTAGAGAACAAAAGAGAGATAAACAATTTGATACCCTTCAAGTTCAGCTAGAAAAGAGAGACCAACAATTTAATGTCCTTCAAGGTCAACTGGCCAATCTTCTTGCTAGTGATGCTTTCCCGATTCCCCGGTCTCGTGAGCCTTCCCCAGATACTAATCCTTCTCGTCGTGATCCTTTGAACCATGCCGACGATGAAGCTTCTAGTTGTTGAAATGGAGATGATATAGTACAAAACACTCATTGAATAATGTTTGAACTTTTAACTTGTGAAACGGTTTGTTGTTGGGTATGATGTTTTATTAATATAGGTTAGTGGAGATGGAGATAATATTTTGTTAATATAGTTTTGATAGTTCTTATATATTGTTATTGTTATTGTTGTTATTGTTGTTGTTATTGGTTGAATGAGAGCAATGTATTGCTCCCATTATAGGTGATTGGTTTTTGGCAAGTGGTGCAGCTATAAAATAGCCTTATTCTGCCAAAACCTTACCTAAAAAACCGACCGCCTACCGACCGAAGTAGGTCGGAAATGTTCTTTTTATTTTCCAAAAATTTAAATTTACCGACCGACTTCGGTCGGAATTTTTTATTTTAAATATTAAATATTTTAATTATATCGACCGACTTCAGTCGGAATTTTTATTTTAAATTTTAAATATTTTAATAATACCGATCGATTTCGATCGGAATTGAAAAATGTTTAAAAAATGAATAATTAAAATTCCGACCGAAGTCGGACGCTAATTTAAAAATAATTAAAAATTATTTTCAAGAATACCGACCGAATTCGGTCGGTAAGATTATTTTGTGTCAGATAACTTGGTCAAAGTGTGTTGACAATTACCGACTGACTTCGGTCGGAAATATCGACCGTCTGCGGTCGCTCCACATTAGCGACCATTAGTTTTTCGACGAATTGAAAAAGGTCGGAAATGAGTCAATTTTTGTTTGATTCCGACCGATTTCTGACGGTTTTTCTGGACTCTTTTTGACAGTTTTTAGTAGTGGTATAACTAAATATCTATAAAATGTTTGACTGTAAACTCAATTATTATTGTATTACTATTAATTAACTTGAGATCATCATAGGAACCCACAAATCCTAAATCCTAAATTCTCCTCTGCTTCTCAATCTCAAAATGCAATTATCTCCGAGAACAAAACTTCTCCTATGCTCAATACCTTACATTGGTGTATTACATCTTGATGTACAATAGTAATATTAACATGTAATATACTGTATGGTAAAGAGGGGGAGATCCTTGTGAAAACCAGTTATTCAGAAATTTACATCCTTCAAGCTTTTGGTAGGACACTATGAGCTATATCTAAGGCATGACCTTTGGCTGTGAAACATGTTAATATCTATTTTATTCGCATACGGTCACAACTCTCTATAACAATATATTTATATAACAAACATTTATTATATATAAAAGTCAAGTGTTTCTCAAAATCGATTTTTTAGGTTATATTTTACCTCTCTATAATAGTTTTTATATTTGACACCAATATTTATGTTTATAATAGTATGCTCTTTGTAAACATTACACCGCTATAAAAGCTATGTAACATCTTTAGGATTACCAATAATAAGTCTAAAGATCTTTTACCACATATTTTAAAACTTTAATGCACCGCGTATGATAAAGAATATTATGTTACTTCCATAATTGATCGAGTGCAATAAGCTAGAGGAGTGATTATTTCGCTTTGGAAGGAAAAAAGCATCTCAAAAAATTTTCATTCAATTTCATTAAAAGATATCCTTGTATATTTTTATTCCATATCACAAAAGTTTAAATATTTGCACATTTAGTTATAGATTTATTAAAAATGTATTAGCTTTTTTTAATATTTAATTAGTAAAATATGCATATCTTTTGAGATTTTAAATTTGAATAATTTTATTATGTTTTATATATAACATTAACAAAGGGGAAAATTAATTTTTGGATAATTTTGGCCGTAACAACCAAAATAATATTTAAATGTTAAATGTTGTTATAGGTGTATAACAATCATTCACTATAAAACCTAAAAAGAATCTGAACAACAGATGTTGTTATTGAAAGGTTTGATTGTATATGGTTGAGTTTATATTTTATGGCATGCTAAATTAAGACATGTTATTGTCTCATATAAAAAGAAAAAAATAATGTTAGGTTTAATATCTGTCATAGACTCAAACAATATTAACAAGTGTGAAATTTGTTCTCAAGCCAAAATTACTAAAAAGACTTATTTTTATGTAAATAGATAAACTGAAATACTATACTTGTGTGTCCTTGTGTGTAAACCAGTTATTTGGTGATAGAAATTTACATCCTTCAAGTCATTAGTAGGACACTATGAGCTATAGATCTAAGGCATGACCTTAGCTCTGAAACATCCTTTACATCTATTGGATTCATTTTGGGATTCTTGATCCAGATTTTGGCTTTGGCCATCACTTGACTTTGGGCTGCCAATGGAATTTGATCTGAGAGATAGAGATTCAAACATCTGTAGCTCTACAATTTCCTTGCCTTCACATATGATCTTAACCTCACAGAACTCTGGTGCATTTTGCAATATCTGATAAGCCGTCCCGTTACCTCTTCTTGACATCATTTTCCTATTATCATAGGAATATAATTAATCAATAAGATTAAGAAGAGATGCTTAAAACTGATGGAGAAGTTGAGTAGTAGTTTAAGTGATAGTAATTTTTTTCCTTCTCATACTTGATATTGGCTTTAGAAGTACCAAGAATCAGCTTTCTTATGTTGCAGATAGGAATAAGATCCAGTATAGCTTTGCCTTCCATGTCACTCTCTATAAGAATTGTATCCACTTTAACCTGTTCAAAGTGGCATGAATATCATATACATTCAAACCTCTCTATAACAACCTCATTTGTTCCGAATGTTTTTGGCTGTTATAGCAAAATACTGTTATATAAAACATATATTTTAACATAACATGAAAATTGATTTCATAAAAAGCTAGTGATGCTGTTATAGAGAGGTGCGACTGTACCCTTAGAACTGTTTCTTGGTGGCAAAGCCAGAAATTTCTTTAAGTATGCTCAAAATTTAATATATATGTATAAAAAGTAGTATTTGACCTATATACGTAAGATAATTTTTCGGCAAAAGGTGTTCATTAATGTTGTTTCTGCAAGTTACTAACTTGCTCTAAGCAAATATGAGAAATTATGTGTAGTTTATTTGTGCACCTTGAAAGCAGTGCAGATGTCAACAAACTTTTTAAGGAACTGCCTCCTCTTGCTTCTTTCTTGAGCCATATACTTCTCCTTCTGCTCTTCATTCACTTGGCTTATTGGAATCATTCCCACTGTTGTATAATAAAATTTGGAAAATTTATAGTGTACAATAAACTAAATTAGATCTAAATTCAAATAATTTCTCTCCTCATAAAGGTGAAAGGATCAAAATACTCCTTTATTGAATAAAAAATCTTAATTTTACTCTCTGTTATATTTTAGGGCCATACATTACCCTAGCCTTTAGCAAATTGTCTCGCATGTCGTTACCCTAATAGAAATCTAATCTAAAGTATCATAGAGGATAATTTCAAACTATAGTCAAGAGCCACGAGGAAAGTTTGGATTTTTTCACCGGAGTATATTGACACGTGAAATCTACTCAGTTCAAGCTAGAACTAGAGCTCTTTTAAAGTCAACGGCAAATACGAGGCTATTTGCTTAACAACAAGGGTATCAATGGCGCCAAAGTATAATGAAGGGTAAAATTTAAATATTTTGTAATAATAGATAGGTAAATTTGGACAATTTCACTTTCAAGAATGAAATAAGGGGCAAAAAGAATGGAATCAATACTCTTTAGAAGGATATAACAAGGATTTCTGTCTTTCTTAAACTCTATGCTGAGTAAAAACCACCAAATAAAATGAAGCGGAGGGAATAACTACATAATAAAGGATTTTATGTATATTTGATTTGTGTGTGTGTGAGAGAGAGGAGAGAGAGAGAGAGAGCTTACAAGGAGTAGGGATATATTTGGTTTGAGGGAAGATAAGAATGAGAAAAACAATGGCAGAATTAGGATTGATTACACCATGTTTGAGAGTCCAAAACAATGCATCCATACTTGATTCCTCTTGGCTAATATTCTTGTTCCAAACAGCAACATAAACAATATCATGAATATCTCCTCCTTTATTATTAAAATCAAAGGAAAACAAACTGGCTTGATCCATTTCACCTTCACTTCTTGTACTGTTCAAACGGACCAAACCCCCATTATTATGATCCATTTCAAACATATAACTTGTAGTAGAATAATAAAATTTCTCATCTTCTTCTTCAATCTCATTGATCAAAGTGTTTGTGTTAGTTTGTTGACTTTGACTCTCATCTTTGCAATTGGACTCATATTCACCCTTCATTGTTTCTGTCTTTGTGGTATCTTATTTGCTTCAAAAAGATTCAGTTGTTTGAAAAACCTCAGACAGAAACGTTTAGGATACGGGTTGCTATAACGTGAGACATTTTTATCTTATGTACTAATGTCCCTTGTAAAGTTGTAATTAACCAGTCACTTAATTAAAAGAACCCCTCATTTTACTTGTGATTTTTGGAATTATAAGCAAGATATTCCACTGAATATGCTTCATATATCAGCTGGCTGTTGATATGATGTCATTACTTATCATGTAAAGTGCTTTGTTAAACAACACTCCCTCTCTGTCCCAAATTATGTGTCGCTTTATACTTTTTGAGATTCGAATCTGGTCTCAATCTTCGAACTTCTCGTTCTATGAGACCCCAAGTCTCGCTGTTCCCGTTCTAAGCCACGTCTTAACCTCGTTAGAAAGCGTCATCGATATTTTTCTAGTGCTTCAGTGGGCTTTGGTCTTTTTTGTTATAGGTATATATTTCACCAGTTCGGAAGATAAATTACCAGTCAATGACATGTTCGTTAAGGAGGGCAACAATAGGTTAGCAGTGGCATACAAATAATAATTAGGTTATGGTAAATCCTCTAAAATGGATAAATTTTAACTCCTTTGAATTAAGGGGATGTTGATTGAGTGATTAAAAAAGAGATTGCACTATTGATTTACATATAACTAAAGGTAACCCGTTTAAAGAAAAACGAAAGGTAAAATACATAAGTGCTTTGATTGAAGTTTGTGTTAGGTATTGTCGTGATTTTCTTACAATATTTAGTTTTCCTATTTCTTGAAGGAAAGGATAATATATTTATCATAATTGGGTTTTCCTTTTTGTAGAAGGAAATTATAATTCTTTCATGTTTGGCTAGTACTTTTTCTTATAGGAAAAGTTTTAAACTTCTATAAATTGAGGATCATTCCTTCTCATTCAGCAAGATCCATAATATAGTCATACGGGGTTTGAGAGTCGTGTTTAGGGGGAGAACTTTACGGGACAAGTGTTAGTGTGTCACATGTGTTTGACTTTTCGTGAGGTTGTTCTTTCAATATTTTATACTCTTTATATATAGTGGATTGCTCATCTCTGCCGTGGACTTAGGTCAATTGACCAAACCACGTTAAATGTTTGTTTCTCTTTTGATAGATTTCTCTTTTACTGTCTGATTTATCGTCGTTCAAGATTTGTTTTACTAGCTCCCGCATGACATCGGATTATTTCGGTCCTAGCACATCTAATTCGTAGTTGGTATGCATAAAAAATATGAATAATTAGTCAACTGAGAAGACAACATATGTTAATTCATTTTAATAAACCAAACTTAAGGAATAAGTGATGTGAATGATGTCATGAGTAAAAGGTTTTTAAATGTGGCAATTTATTCCGATAGTGACTTCCAAAAGAATATGCGAAATAGCTACCAGAATCAAGCAATAGGAAATTGTCTAAGGTCAAATGCTCGTTGTATACAGTATGTATATATAATTCCTCTTGATTATTAAAAATAAGTGAGATTAGTTGAACAGTGTGTGAGAATCAAAGATGCTTTTTGACAATAAATCTAATGAATTCTTGTACTGGAATCCTAAATACTTGCACATTAGTTTTTTATATTAATCAAAGCATAACTAGTATATCCTCGACGTGATGTTTCATAAAATCTTGCTAGCTATATCCTCCATTAAATACTATACTAAAATATATGGATAGTATATAATTAAGAATAGGTCCAATTAAGAATAGAACTACAAGATTTTGACACCTATAGTTTTAAAGGAATCATAATTTTCTTTAAAACGCAAAGTTACTTATAACCAATATTTGAATGAAATGAGTTTGAGTAAGGTGGATATATAAATGACTTTGTATCGTGGATATCAACTATTTGTTGGATTTTGTAGAATAATAGTTGTTTAGTTGTAAAAGAAGTCTAATATTTGATTTAATAAAATATTCAGTTCTTAGTTGTAGTAAGAGTTTAATACTCTTATAAGAGGGGTCTACTACTTTATGATTAATGAAAATTTAGAGACAGATTTTTAACTTTCTTCGTTGCTGGCATATTTTTTTAAAAATCATAACACAATTATGGGTTGAAGCATACTAAGTGACTAAAAGATACCATACTAAAACCAAGAGGAACAAAGTGTTTTTGCTTTCTAATTAAGACATTCGTACACATTCTGCACATTTGAATGCCTCAAGAATGAAATGAAAATCATAAGATACAACATACAACAAATTAAATAAAATTTCCCATTTTGGATCCCTTGGCTTAAATTTCTACTATAGTTTTTATTTTTACAAATTTTTTCATGTCCCTTCAATATTTCCATTAGATGATTCTCCAATTTCTTCCTCTTCTTGTTCCTTTTGACGCCATTTTTGCAGTTCTCCTTCAACTACCAATTTGGCTGCTTCAGCCATTTCTGCTGTCTTTAATGCTTCTTGTGTTGCAGCTTCAATATCTTCTTTCTCTTTTAAAATCACCTCGAGTTTCTTGTTTGCCTCATTTTCATTGGCATTTATGCTCTCCACTTGAGCCAATGCAGTTTTAACTTTTATCTCAGCATCATTCTTGGTTATTTCCACTTTTCCTTTCATCTCGTCAAATTGCTCAATTGACAATCTTATCTTCCCGTTAGACTCTAAATTATGTTCTTCATTATTATTGTGTATCTTATCATCTGCAAGTTTCTTTGCTGCTTTTGCCTCTTCAGCTTCTTTTAATGCAACTTTTAGTCTTTCTTCTGTTTCTTTAGCTGTTTCTTGAGCTGTTTTTGTTTCTTGTTTGAGTAATTCTGCTTTCTTCTTCATCTCCTCTGCTTCCTTTAAAAATTGATCCACCTCGGAATTCAACTGTTGAATTCTTGAAGGTAAATCATTAGAATCTCCTTCTGCTTGTGTTTTAGCTGATATGCTTGCTTCAAGTTCCTTCTTGCTATTTTCAAGATCCATTTTCAAGTTTTCAACTACGGACTCTGCTTCCTCTGCTTTCTTTTTAAGGTTACTGAGGTCGCCTTTTACACGTTCTACTTCTAGTTGAAGTGAATCAACTAGCGTTCGGAGTGAACTTTCCACTTCTGCTATCTCGTTCAACGCCTTCTTTGTAGCATCGAGCTCTGCATTTGCTTTATTAAAAGAGTCCAAATCCAGGGCTCGGACTTCATTTAGTTGGTCTTGTAAGACGTGGATCGCCTCGTTGGTTACCTCGAGTTTTTCCAGGACGTTTTCGGTTACTAGTTGAGAATCAGGGTCCTCTTTGAGAGCCCTGATTTTGTCCTCAGCTTCTTCTTTAGCTGTACGAAGGGAATGCAAGTGAGCTTCTTTATCTGCAATAAGTTTTTCATGCTCATCTTGTGCTTGGAGAGATGCAACTTTTACTTGGCCTAACGTTTCGCGCAACGTATCAACTTCTTTCGAGAGTTTACCTAGCCTCTCTTTGTTGATGGCCGCGTTATGTTGCGCGTCTGCAGCTTCTTGAAATGCAGCTAATTTCGCTTCCAGGGCCGCATCAAAATCCTGACGAAGATTTGTTAGCTCTTGTTTCGCTGAATTTAGCTCGCCTGAAGATGTTCGATATTGTTCTCTTTCAGCTTCAACATTCTGTTTCCAAGCATCAGTGCCAACTGGTGGCTTGTTTGATTTCTGTTCTTCGAGTTCGATGGCTCGGGCCTTTGCAGCTTCTGTTGCCTCAATGGCTGCTTGTTTCGATTCGCATAAAGTTTCGAGCTTTCCAGTGAGTTCTTGGAGAGTTCTTTTGGCCTTTTCGAGTTCGCGGAGAGCATGAGCTTTTGTTGTCTCTGTACTTCTTATTTGTTCTTTGAAACTGTCTAGTTCTCTCAGGGCTAAGTGAAGCCTACTTTCCTTCTCTAGCACCCTCTGTGAAGGAGAAGAGAAGTTGTTATATGACAATTCAAAAATAAATGCATGATTCTCAAAAGTTCATTTTGTAGGAAAAGATAGGATTTGAAGTATAGCATATATTGGAAAGAGATGGATGATAAATATATGTCCTAACTTGTGGCTATAGCAAGACCATTCCACATGCGCGATAGATTTAGGGCGAGCTCAATTGAACTTATTGCTTTCGGCTCCAATTGAGTATATCTATGTTGGTGAGATCCTTCAAAAATATCGGTGGCTCTGTGTCGGATCCTTCAAGAATTATTATGCAATTTTGGAGGTTTCGAAATGGGTGTGACCAGTGATGAAATCAGGAATTTCTCCAAGGGTATTCAAACTTGAAAGAAGTAAAAAGAATTCCTCGAGAAAGTGTGTTCGATCAATATATGTTATATACATCTAAAACTTAATATCTTACCTATATATACAGTGTAATTTTTCGACGAAGGATATAGGACAATGTAGCTTCGCCCTTGGGTGGGACGGGTATTTTTGGAGGATCCGATCAACATAGATGTGTACACATGCTAAAATTATGGGTTTAGAATTTAAATTTGATGGGTTCAATTTTTAGGTTCTTACCATTCAATCCATTACAATTTCAAAACTATAGGTTCAGAATTTAATATTTTATGAAATCTTAGTAACTTTTCACATGTATATCCATGCTCTGCATTAAAAATTTTGGTTCAGTTGAATCCGTTCATTATATACTCCATTCGCCTTCATACATATAATAAGGTCACACTCGTTCTGAACATAGCGAGGAACGTTTTATTAGCCAAACATATATAGTACATACCTCTTCAATGGTTTTTGATCTTTTAATGGTAGGCTTAGCCTTAGGGGAAGAACCAGCTTCTCCAAACAAACTAACAGCTGCTCTTACAGATTGAAAAGGTGCTCTTGTATCAATTTCTCCAACCTCTGCTCTTGGGGAGCCTGTGCTTCCTGCAGTTTTTGGAGAACCAACAGAAGATGGAGAGCCTGTGGATTTTGGAGAACCTGAGGCATTTTGCCTCCCAGTTCTTATACTGAATCCAAACATGATTTTTGTGGTTCTATTTCTCTATACTTTCTCCTGCTAAATCCTACACAAAAACAAGATGTATATTCAAGATTATGAGATTATATAGTTTTGAAGAAAAAGAAATATTCCACTATTTTGTTCTAAATGCCACATAAAGAATGATTTCATGATCGTAACATGCATGCAGTGGCGAAGCCAAAAACATTTTCAATGGTGTTCAAACGTGAAAGAAGTGAAGAAAAATTTCCGACAAAAAGTGTTCAATATATGTTATACACCTTTAAAACTTAATATTTGACCTATATAAACAGTATAATTTTCTCGTAAGTATATAGCTTCGCCCTCGCATGCATGCATGCATGGAGTAGGCTAGTAGCGTACACGAAATTTTGCGTGCGCAATGTTGGCACACTGTCACAATTCGACTTGTAAACGAGTTTGGCTCTAGGAATATATTGATTTTAAGGCTCTACTTTCTGTCTCATATTGCCATTTATTACTTCAAAGCAATGTCGGGCTATTGTATATACACATACACATATATATAAGGAAATGTTTTTTGTAAAGTGATGCCGAATGACACCTTTTTCTAAAGGGCATCTTCGCCACTGCATGCATGAAAATCTATGATCTTTGCTTGCCAAGAAAAGCTTGATAATCATTAAACTTTTATGCAAACAATAATTTAACGTTAACTACATCTCAATCTCAAACAAGTCGAGACTATTGAATAATGCTTAATTAACATATGGTAAATAATATGCACGAAAATGTAAAGAGATATATAGCTCACTTCTTATTCATAAAAGAGAATTCAGAATTCCAGAAATGTGTGTGCATAACAATTCTCAAGATTGTATATATCCACCTTGTGCTATAAACAGGAGAAATGTGAGCTTTTTCAGGTCTATTTCCGTTTTATATTTTCAAGAAAATGATCATAGGCTATGAATAAAAAGAAGAAGAAAATAAGTATGAGGTAGGTTTGAATGTTTTACTAATTTGCTTCTCTTTGTTTTGTCAAGAAATGGCATAAAACCAACTTTTTTTTAACATTCTGTAACACATGAGGTCCAAAATGTTTCTAATTTTATTTTTCTGTTTTTATTTGCTGTTCTTTCGGTGATTAACACAGACATTCATTCCCAAGAGTCTTTAGAGGTTTCTGCGGATTAAACGCAAAGATATATGGTGATTACAAGGTGATTATTCCCCATCATCCAAATGTATGTTAAACGAGAAATTTTATTTTGTGTCTCATATGTCATACTTATGTGAGGCTCTCATATTGCGTGACAAATGGACTCACGGGTCCCACTTGATTACTTAATAGATAAAATTAAAAAGGGTAACTTAAATGTTTATACTTTTCTTAGTTATAAGATGCTTAAATTAAGGACCAAAATAAGTAACAAAATAATAATAATAATAATAATAATAATAATAATAATAATAATAATAATAATAATAATAATAATAATAAGATATCTGCATTGAGAAACAAAATAAATTATGAAAGAGTAGGTCCTGCACGAGGAAATTATACAAGATATAACAGGTTATAATTCAAGTAGAAAGAAATGATGTACTTAAGATTTCAATGTGTTTTATATTTATTATCGATTTCGTCTTAATATAAATGTCTTTTATGAAATTTTGAAGATATAACCAGAAGAATATTTGTAAATGGACTAAATAATCACTAAACCCCATACATCACTATTCGGAAGGATATAAAATGTATGAATTTAAATTCTATGCACAAAATTCAATTGCAGGTAAATTTTTGCTTGCAAGTATAAAATTGGTAAAGGGTTCAAATTCATGCTTATACTATGCGAAATAATTTAATTGTCCTTTGTAATGCCTTTAGTCCGTTAAAACCTTACCATTAGCAAACCTTTTCCTATTTTTCCTTGTCATTAACGAAGCTCCAACTTGAAATTGTTAGACTCTACCTATCCAAATTTTTCGAGAAAAAAATTCAAATTTATCCCTCAACTTTATATATATATATATCCAAAAATTAATTGGATAATATTTTTTCTCTAATAGCGAAGGTAGTATTAGACCAAAAATTTGACTAGAAGATATAGTTGTTCATTTTCGAAGAATACAAACAAATTTGACGCTTCTGACTTAAATCTTTACACATTACTAGCTTTAATCCATAAGTTGCACAATTTGGATTCTGTGGGTAGCTACAAATTTGCTTCCCTCAACCACATCAGTACAAATAAACTAACACTTGTGATAAGAACCCATTTAGAACATATCCAAATATTTCCTTATTGGCAATATTCAGCTGATCGAGCCAAAAGAAATTAATTACGTACCAACGAAAGATTACTAGTGCTCACGGGAGAAAGTTTCAACGTACGATTAGCCAAAATTCAAGTTTTAATAAGGCTTTAATTACCTTATAATGAATCCACCCGATGCAAATTTAATTCAAATAAGTCGGACTACTGAGTTTTTTATACTGAATATAATTAAACCAAAAAAAGAATGAACTAGAAGGCGTTACAGAACAGAATAACAAGCTAGCATACGCTGATCCAAGTTTCTCATTCATCAGTATGGGTTTACCTAACACCGACAACGTAAAAGTTTTTAATTTTCACTATCATATCATCTTTATTATTTGTTTTAGCACGTAATCTATCTTACTTTTTATAAGGAGTTATCTATAGATATCTTTTGTGTGACCTGATAGTGTAAATTTCGTCACGCCGTTATGTATATAAGGTACACGTTTTCAATATATATAAAATACACGTGCGGCTTGGCCACATTCCCTTAGTTCTTAATTCTACACACACTTGACACACCTATTTAAGCTTTTACAACACAGGGAGTTTAGAAATTAAGTGCAAGAAAGGGAAAGAGAAAGGCAAGAAAAGGCAGAGGGAAAATTAAGAGAGAAACAATACAATAAGATTTATGGGAAAAGATAGTAATTACGTTCCTTTATTTGAAACAAAGGGAGCAAAAGGACGTAAACTTTATTGGGTATATGCAATCTCAGTATTAATTGGAATACTCTTTATATGCTTTCACAGAGTGAGTAACGTACCGCCAATTAAAGGAAGATGGGGTTGGATTGGTTTGTTAATGGCAGAAGTTTGGTATATATGTTACTGGATTATAACTCAATCACTTCGATGCAATGCTGTTTATCGTTATACTTTCAAGGATAGGCTTTCTCAGAGGTATATTTTCTTTTAATTTATAAAATACCACTTAAAGATAGGAAAAATTTATTACTTCTTTTCATTTAATGAATTATTGTGTCGTAGTTTGACCGAGAACAAAGATAGACTTTAGAACTTGTGGTCTTACCATGAGATCATTTATGTGGCTAAAGTATGACATTAATTGATGAAAGCTAAATTGTTTCCAAATACTTCCTTCATTTTTAGGCTTCTTGTGTACATGACACTATTCATTGCAATTACTCCGTTATTAAAAAATGACATATTTTTATATTTGCAAATAATAAACAGTATATACTATTGCTTAGTCTTTTTTTACTATTACTAATAATATCAAGAAGATGGGTGCACTACGACGAAGAGGTGGATTCAGGATTTATATTGACGAGTTCAACTTTTAAGTTCTATTTACCATAAACTTATTACATTTCGAAATTATAGGTTCAAAATTGAATTTTTTCTTGCACGATTTCAATGTGTTAGATTTTTGAAATTTTGAATGGATAAACCAAGTTTAAAAAAAATAAAGAAAAAAAATACTTAATTAAAACACAACGGGGATGCTAAACACGAGATTTGAAACATTAAGCTCAATTCTAGAGAGAAAATAAAAGGAAAAAATAATAAGATAAACATGAGATTTGAACCTTTAACACCACTTATAAAGGTGCACCTAATAATCGTTATACCATAGAATTATTTGAGGGTATACGCACATATATATATATATAAGTAATTTTTCAAAAGAAACATGAGTTCACGTACATCATGCTCCTCCACATAGATACGCCACTGTATATACAGATCCGAAGCTACATTAGACAAAGAATGGTTCGACATCCTTTGCAGAAAAATTACATTTTATCATATAGGTTAAATGATACTACTACGTGATTTTTATACGTACATATTAATCTTTAATATCCTTAACGAAATTTTTGTCTTCACCACTGTCTATCTACAACATGCAGATTCAGGAACGAGAAGCTACCGAGTATAGACATATTTGTATGCACAGCAAACCATGTGAAAGAGCCACCATCTATGGTGATAAACACAGTTTTATCTCTAATGGCTTATAATTATCCACCTCAGAAGATGAATGTTTATATCTCAGACGATGGTTGTTCTGAGATTATGTTCTTTGCTCTCTTTGAAGCTTCTGAATTTTCCAAATATTGGTTGCCATTTTGCAAGAAATTTAAAGTACAAACACCTTCACCAGCTGCTTATTTTTCAATGAATAATCATGAAACTCATGAATTGTTATCAGCTGATGAGTTTATTTCCATCAAGGTAACATATATTATTAACTCCTTACAGTTTTTTTTCTGCTATTATATGCTAGTTTAACTTGATAAATTGTTAATTTATTCATAGAGCAATTCACATATTTAATTAACGGATTTAAGTTTATATATATATATATATTGATAGTGTAAATTTCTTTACGTTATTAGTGAATTTTAATTCGTGACAGCATGTTAATTACCACTTTTATCATATTACAAATTAACGAGAAATATACTTATAATTACATAATAAGTGACACGATCGTGTAAATATTTTTTACATCATGAGTCACTTAAACCCTAAATATTTAGTGCAGGAACTTGTATGTCGGCTTGGTTTATTGGTACGATCGCAACATGCAATGTGTAAATTCGAACTCTGTAGCAGACAAAAAGATTGGTACTTAAGTGGAGAAGATATAGAGGAGTGGAGTAGTGGACCTTATCCGCCGAATTTGAACGGTGTGTCACTGCCTTGGGAACATCAATTTTTAAGAAATTAAATACACGAATAAGCCAAGAGGAGTCAATACATAGTTGTGTATATATATACACACACATAAAAAATAAATTTTGCCTATCTAAAGTTAATAGTTAGCTAGTAAGTGAATTACTGTTCATTAATAAACTTACAGAAGCTATACGAAGCTATGATTAAAAGGATTGATGAGACTACAAGGCAAGGCCATGTCCCTGAAATGCTGAGAAAGCAACATAAAGAATTTCGAGAGTGGAATTTCATTTCAAGAAAACAAGACCATCACACTATCATCCAAGTAAATAAGTGTTTTTTCTTTCTTTTCAAAGAAGTGAACATAAAGTTTATTTGATATTTCTACTGAAATATTTGCTTCAACTTGTTGCAGATATTAATTGACAGAAGAGACAGCAGTGAAACTGTGGATGTGGTAGGACAAATTTTGCCAACTTTAATATACCTGGCAAGAGAGAAAAGACCCCAACACCACCATCACTTCAAAGCAGGAGCCATGAATGCCTTGGTAATTAACTTGCTCTCTTTTAACTTAGTTTTTTTTGTTTTGTTTTGGGAAGAGGAGCCTTCGGGCAACGATAAAGTTGTCTCCGTATGACCTATGGGTCCAGTGGCGGACCCAGAATTTTGTGTAAGCGGGTTCAATCTTAGAAGTATATAAATTTAGTGGTAAAATAATAGTTGTCAAGTGGGTTCAAATAAAATATTTATGCAAAATTTACACATCTTTAATCCTAATTTATACATATACACAGTATTATTTTTTTGTGAAGCGGGTTCAACTCACTTGGGTCCGCCACTGTATGGGTCACGAGTTTGAGCCGTGAAACCAGCTATCGATGCTTGCATTAGGATAGACCGCCTACATTACATCACTTGGGATACGATCCTTCCCTGGACCTTGCGTGAATGCCGAATACTTTGTGTACCGGACTACCCTCTTTTAACTTATTTTTTAGTTATATAAACTAATGGTATGAAGATGCTTTTATAATATCAGTGAAAATTTAACTTGTTATATCAGATATGTTATTTCTTTTAGCAGATTATCAATTAACATTTATCAAGAGATTTACTTGTAATTTCCCATTGAGTTTAACTAGTACATCCATTGATAATATAAAGAATTTTTACGTCCCATTTACCTATTATACCAATAACTTATCTTATTTTCAAGATTACAAACTCCATTAAATTTTTTATGGAGGGTTACTTATAAATATCTTTCGGATAATCTAACAATATAAAATCTTCTTTATATTATCGGTTGTATATAAGTTAAACTCTGAACAATACAATGGCCTAATTAATTGTGTGGATTATTTATTTGTCATACTATTTGGTGTAACCATTAGTTGACTCTTCGAAGAAACAAAAACATGAACAGATAAGGGTGTCAGCAAGAATAAGCAACAGTCCTATTATTCTGAATGTGGATTGTGACATGTACTCAAACAATTCAGAATCAGTGAGAGATGCCTTGTGCTATTTCCTAGATGAAGAACAAAGCGATGGCATTGCTTTTGTACAATATCTTCAGCAATTTAGTAATATCACCAAGAATGATCTTTACAGCAATTCTTTACGTGTAATTACTGAGGTAAGAGCTATATACCAAGTTTGAGATAAGTTATTGTAATTAAAGAACCCTATCCCTATATAAAATAATACATCTAATTACAACTCCTTCTGTTTCCGTTTATGTGAAAACTCTATTTCCTTTTTCGTATGTTTAAAAAAAGAATGTCTCTTTTTTAATTTGGAAACAATTTAAGTTAAACTTCTCATTTTACTCGTCATAACAAGTTTATAGCCACACAAATGTTATGACATGTTTAAAACCACAAATTTTAAAAATATTACACAATCATACAAGTATTAGAGCGTATTTCAGACTACAAGTATTAAAAGTCTCCATTTCTCTCGTAAACAATGACGAGCCAAACTACGTCACATAACTTGGAATGGAGGGAGTAATTAATAAGGATTCATATACAGTCAAACATCTCTATATCAGCCTCGTTTGTTCCGATACTTTTTGACTGTTATAGTGAACTGTTGTTATAGAAGACATATATTATTACATAATATAACAATCGGTTCCGAGAAAAACTTGGTTTTTATAGTGAATGACTGTTATATAGAAATGTTGTTATAGAGAGGTCAGACTCTATCTGATTTGTTATTATTTGGTGATTGTGAAGGTAGAGCTTCCAGGATTAGATGCAAGTGGAGGACCTTTGTACATTGGTACTGGCTGCTTTCATGGGAGAGAAGTTCTGTGTGGAAAGAAATACTGTAAAGGATCCAAGATAATAAATTACTATAAGAAGTGGACAAAAAGAGAGAATACAAAGAAACTAGTGATATGCTTGAAGAAACATGCAAAATTCTTGCTAGTTGGTCATATGAAGAGGGCACTCAATGGGGTAAAGAGGTAATTTTCCTTAATTAACCACACACACCCCTTTAAGAACAACCCCCCACCCACCCCACCCCACCCCCCCAAAAAAAAGCAAAGAAAACAAAGCCAAATTAAGGGTGTATTTGGTATGATGGAAGATGTTTTTAGAAGTTATTTTCCGGTGTTTTGGTTGTCAAAAAGTATTTTCCGGAGAAAATAAATTTTACCAATACTCTTAGCTTTCCTTCAGAATTATAATCTCAATGCTTAGCTTTTTATTATTATTTTAACCAACACTTAGACATTATTATCAATCTCTTTTTGTTGGTCAATCTTTAATACTCAAAAGTTTCACAAAAACACTATCCCGTTTGCTATAGTATTATTACCAAACTTTAATATAAATATTTTTTTCTGAAAAAATATTTTTAGTTTCACAAAAACACTATCCCGTTTGCTATAGTATCATTATCAAACTTTCACATAAATATTTTTTCAGAGAAATATTTTTTACTCTCCAACCAAACACCAAAAAATATTTTCCAGGAGAATAAGTCACATTCCGAAAATAAATTCCTAAAAATGACTTTCATAGTACGAAACACACCCTTAGTATGCTATAATTTTCTAACCATAGAAATGCCTTTTGCATTGATTCCATCTGCAGGTAGGATTGAAGTATGGTTGTGCTGTAGAAGATGTGATTACTGGATTAGCAATACAATGCAGAGGTTGGAAATCAGTGTACTTCAATCCAGAGAGGAAAGGCTTCTTAGGTCTTGCTCCAACAACACTTTTGGAAACTTTAGTACAACATAAGAGATGGGCAGAGGGTAATTTTCAGATATTCCTTTCAAAATACTGCCCTTTCATATATGGCAAAGGCAAAATCCCACTCAAACTTCAGATTTCATACTGTAACTTCTTGCTTTGTGCTCCAAATTGGATGCCTACCTTATATTATACTATTGTCCCTTCGCTTTGCCTTGTCCAAGGCATCAGCTTGTTTCCAAAGGTATGTCCCTCTAAGAAATTAGTGTCTACCTATATATATATACATGTATATATGAATGTATATTGATATGTATGTATATGTATATGCACTCTTTATCCTTGTTAGATGCTTGTAATAGTTGTGACCCCGGATTTTAGGCATTGTAGACAGTTGTGGTCGTGTTTAGACCCTGTCTCAGATATTTACATTTATAATATTGGTTTTGAGACTATTTCTGCTTTCATATTATATCATGATTCTGTTAAAGATTTAGATAATTTGCTTTCCTTATGGTTGTTTGAGTGTTGGCTTGCCTAGCGAGCAGGTTAAGCGCCATCACGACCTATAGTAGGATTTTGGGTGAATCCCACTAAATCTTTAAAGAAGGGAAGCCTTGGCGTAACTGGTAAAGTTGTTGCCATGTGACCAGGAAGGAGGTCACGGGTTCGAGCCGTGGAAACGGTCTCTTGCAGAAATGCAGGGTAAGGCTGCGTACAATAGACTATTGTGGTCCAGCCCTTCCCCGGACCCCGAGCACAGCAGGAGCTTAGTGCACCGGGCTGCCCACTAAATCTTTACCAGAATCATGATATATTTTGAATGAGCTGTCATGTTTATTTTTAAGAACTAAAAAATGGGGACAACGATAACCTACTACAGTCATATAGTAGGTTAGCGAAATCCTACATAAAGAGAGAATGACTGGCAGGCAACCTTGCAGCAACATTTATGTATGTTCTTCTAAGTATAGTAAGCCATTTAATTTCTGCATATAGCAGTTGTCAAGCCCCTGGATGCTACCATATGCACATGTTGCCATCGCCACTACAACATACAGCTTAGCAGAACATCTATGGTGTGGAGGCACATTGAAAGGATGGTGGAATGATCAAAGACTCTGGATATACAAGAGATTGACTTCTTACCTATTTGCCTTCTTTCAAACCATCTTTACATTGGCAGGGTTCGTCAAGTCAGGTTTTGTAATCACAGCAAAAGGTTCAGATAATGAAAATGTCAGTCAAAGATATGAGCAAGAAATCATGGAGTTTGGCACTACTTCCTCATCGTCAACACCTATGTTCAATGTTTTAGCAACCATAGCAGTGTGGAACCTTTTCTGTCTTGGAGATGTCATGTTAAGGGTTATTATGGATCCACATGAGGCTGCAGTTATTGTAGAATCTCTTGGTATTCAGATGCTTTTAACGGGGTTAATAGTAGTTGTTAACTTGCCTTTATATGAGGGGCTTTTCTTGAGGAATGACAAGGGATGTATGCCCTTTGCTGTCACCTGTAGTTCTCTTGTCTTAGCTACCTTTTTGTATCTGTTAGCCAAATACTGATCATGTCACACTTTTCAGTTATCAGTTCATGTATGTACTCTGTTGTACTGTCAGCACCACTGTATGTAATATAAAAAGTTGGGCGTTCCTATATATATAGTGACGAAGTGCCATAGCTGTGGAGTCCTCAATGTAAAAACTAATGAACATTCATTTATTGATGATGGATGATTATGTGACACAAACGAGCAGAACTGCTAACTATACGGAATGTTAAGGGAAACAAGTGCTTGATCGATTTTCATGGTATTATTAGGTTATTGCTTATATGGTTTTACATAATGGATACAAGCATTCAGATACCTCACTACTTTTGACGCAATGTGGCAGAACTCAGCAGGCATGCAACTGTGCAGCAGCTAGATGCAAATATAGTACAAACTATTCCAGTTTCAAAGCGATGAACGTGCCACCATCTTTATAGGCCTGCAATATGCAAAACTTTATGATTAGTGACACATTACCTGAATCAAATGTAATCTTTACATGGAGTTGATTGCAGTGAGTCAACTGCAGTGTAAACACTCTTATCTAAGTTTAGGTGACTTCAACTCAAACTATTTTGAATTCGCCGATATTTTTAGGAAATTTCACCAAATAATTATTCCCCAATCAGAACAGAGGTATAATCTTTGAAAGACAATCAACCATGTAGAACACTAGAAATACTAGCCAACCATGCACTTCCTCTCTTGTTCTTCATTTGGTGTAGAGTTGATTATATTTATTTTAT
This sequence comes from Nicotiana otophora, assembly GCA_000715115.1. Taxonomy (NCBI): domain Eukaryota; kingdom Viridiplantae; phylum Streptophyta; class Magnoliopsida; order Solanales; family Solanaceae; genus Nicotiana; species Nicotiana otophora. The sequence continues at coordinate 36,075 of AWOL01S0004583.1, read as the reverse complement.
TTATAATCAAATAGGAAATGACTTTTTTATAGTTCCCAAACCTAGTAAAGCAAAACATATTCCGCTGCAAGTACCAGAAACTGTAGGCCGTATTTGGCATAATGAAAAATTTTATACAAAGGGAAGTATTTTCTAAAATCATTTTCTACTGTTTTATTGGACATAAAGGTTTATGGCATCTGCTCGCGGAGGAGGTCATGGGGCAAAGCATTTTGACTGGTCTTTTCTGTAGATGTGAAAGAGACTGAAAAACACTTTTAGCATGCAAGAGAGAACTGTAGTTCCTCAAAAGATACTTTATTCCTCACCAGACAAAGAGCAGCGAAAAATATGAGTTGATTCCTGAAATCTTTCCTGCACCACTAGGGTCTAAGATGTACGTTTACGTTTTCCTATGATAATACAAATAAGCTCTTCAAACAAAGTTCCGGTTTATACTTACAATGTTGAGTTAAGGTTCAAAAATTCAGGATGCAAATTTTCTCTGAGCAAAAAATACAGTGACTGGATCATTTATCCCACCAGTTTCAGATTTATGTTTGGGGTTAAGCAAAAGCACTTGTAGCAAAAAGGATTAGAAATAGAGAAAAACAAACTTGTGGCAAAAAATCTAAAGAGGTTGAATAAGCCAATAAATCATAAAATTCACTAAAGAAAGGGCTTACATGAGCTCTACAACAAGAGCAGATGCGCCTCCTCCCCCATTGCAGATTCCTGCAACACCAAACTTCCCATTCTTGTGCTTCAATACCTGAACCATAGTTACAATTGTGTAAGACAAAAACAAAACGCAGCAACTTTGTGCCGATACTATTTAGTTGTCCATTACTAAAACAATCTATCAATATCCATCAATAAATATACGGTCAAATCATATTTAACCAATAAATAACACAAACTGGACAAGTCTAATTGCTTAAGCATAATAGTTTGAGAAAGAATGTAATTGCTTTAAGCATAAGAGTTTTAGGAAGATGTGGCCAACATACCCCTAAAAGAGATACCAGGATCCTAGCTCCACTGCACCCCAAGGGATGTCCCAATGACACAGCTCCACCATGCGCATTTAGCTTTCCCTGACAGCGGAACAATATTATAACAGGATTGAGAAAGAGGACGTGATAAAATTGGAAGAGGAATTACAGATTTCAAACAAAATTAGCACATTTCTTTGTTTTCTAAAAACTAAATTTGCCACAATAAATTCGCTACATAAGCAGAGAGTAACAATAAACAACTATTGATTTTCCAAAGGGAAGGGTCAAAAGCAAAGAGCAGAGAAATTGGTGACTAACGGAATTGAGATTGAGCAGTCTTTTGTTGGCAAGAGCCACCACCTGCGAACCAAACATGATAAATTATGGCCAAGCGAGAAAAAAATACAAATCAGAAGGCATAGTACAGATCCTTACAGAGAACGCTTCATTTATTTCATAATAGTCAATTTGAGATGACTCAAGGCCAGAATTCTTAATTGCTTTTGGTATTGCAAGAGCTGGAGCTGTTGTAAATAACTCAGGTGCCTGCCCAGTAAATCTTGTCAGACAAGTTGCAGTAAGTTGTAAAACTCAGACAACCAAAAAAAACAACATCTCTTCTACCTGAGCTGCATCTGCAAATCCTCTGATCCTACCAATTACTTGCAATCCAAGTTCAAGTGCCTTTTGTCCACTCACCAGAACTAATGCTGCAGCGCCATCACTAGACTTACAGCATACAAGAGGTCAAAATAAATCAAATGTATGCACCTACTTTCTACATCTAGCAGCGACAGCGTTAACACAGGATTGTTCATGAAAAATACTAAAGGAACACCAGAAGCAGGTTCTCATTACTATCATATGTTTCAAGGACGCCAAAAAAAGCATGAAAAGAAATTTGTCGGCTGTGGCACATGCACGAGTGCTGAGGCAGAGAAAGGGAGACAGAGATAGAATACCTTATAATGGAAGCATTGCCTGCAGTGACAGAACCTCCATTCTCCTTGAAACTTGGTCTAAGCTTTTTTAGTTTGGAGGCATCAAACTAGCAAAACAAAAATGAAAAGAGGTTTGAATGTAAATAAGTGACTCAGCAGATCAAGGGATCAATTCCATTATTGGAAACCAAGCATGGACGGATAGAATTTTTGTCAAGAATGTATGGAAGGAGATAGGGAAATCAAGTATGTGTGTGTGACACTGTACATGGGAAAGAAAACCACCCGTAAAAATTGCCAAATTCTACTGCCCGAGAGTATAACTGACTGGAATTAGATTACAATGGATAAAGAACGTTTATCAATGACATTCAGAGACAGCTAAATTGCACATTGAAGCATTATTTTACTATAGAGTATTAGGCAAGAAATAGCTCAGGGATTTTCCTATAGCTAGTCAGATGCAGTTTCCCACATTAAGGGGTGAAAATATGCGTAAAGGATAGATAAAAAGGTAAAGCAGATTAAAAAGATTCGATCTACGAAAAAATAATCTCACATGGAAACAAAAAAAAAAAAAAAAAAAAAGTAAGTACTATACGTCAGTTTGTTAACTAATCTGGTTCACCTTTATTAAACCTTCATCTTTATCAACATATGTAGATGGTCTTCCACTTCCACCAGAAATTTCTACCTGCACGAAACATCAAAACTTTAGTCTAAACTCTCAACTTTCTAGAGCATCATTTATACCTAAAAAAGGAATGTAGAATCTCACTGGAACTATTTCCCACGCAAATGCACCACTACGTTGTGCAGCAATTCCTCGCTCAAAGCTTTGAATAGCGTAAGAATCCTAGAGAAAGAAGATAAAGCACAGGTAGAAAATTCAATAGACAATCATGTTTAACACTACGTTTTCACAATTCTAAGGCATTTGCTTCCAGAAAACAAAGCAGCTCTAAGCTCTACAATAAAAACACCCTTATAGTACTTCCCAGTTCCCACAAAAGGAAAAGTAAGAAAACAGGAGGAAGGAACACCCCCGTGAGAAAGAGGTTGATAACAAGGAAATTACATGTTTGTCCTTTTGATTGGTCGTGGAACTTTTTTTTTTAATAGAATAATAATTTTATTGATTTGGGAAGAGCACCCGATACAAGAAAGATACTAAAAAGTAGAGTACCTAGACAAACAGGNAAAAAAAAAAAAAAAAAAAAAAAAAAGTAAGTACTATACGTCAGTTTGTTAACTAATCTGGTTCACCTTTATTAAACCTTCATCTTTATCAACATATGTAGATGGTCTTCCACTTCCACCAGAAATTTCTACCTGCACGAAACATCAAAACTTTAGTCTAAACTCTCAACTTTCTAGAGCATCATTTATACCTAAAAAAGGAATGTAGAATCTCACTGGAACTATTTCCCACGCAAATGCACCACTACGTTGTGCAGCAATTCCTCGCTCAAAGCTTTGAATAGCGTAAGAATCCTAGAGAAAGAAGATAAAGCACAGGTAGAAAATTCAATAGACAATCATGTTTAACACTACGTTTTCACAATTCTAAGGCATTTGCTTCCAGAAAACAAAGCAGCTCTAAGCTCTACAATAAAAACACCCTTATAGTACTTCCCAGTTCCCACAAAAGGAAAAGTAAGAAAACAGGAGGAAGGAACACCCCCGTGAGAAAGAGGTTGATAACAAGGAAATTACATGTTTGTCCTTTTGATTGGTCGTGGAACTTTTTTTTTTAATAGAATAATAATTTTATTGATTTGGGAAGAGCACCCGATACAAGAAAGATACTAAAAAGTAGAGTACCTAGACAAACAGGTGGAGATATATTACTAAAAAGACCAACTCATGAACAATGGAGAAAGGGAAAGGTCAACAGGCAGAAAGAGAGAGGAATGCTGACTGCAAGTTCCTAACATGATTCATAGACGAAGAGAAAAATCTTGAAAACTTGAGGTAGCAACAGATGTTACCTGCTGTTGTCTTGTGATTTTATACTGATCAGCACATAGTTCTGCACAGACGCCCATCCCGAAATCATTATAGACATCCCAGAGTCCATCTTTTAGCATGCCATCTACTATAGTATCATGACCTAGCCGCGACCCCTTCCTATCGAAATAAGTAAAATCAGAAATGGCAAATGGTTTTTACTGTAAGTTATACAACAACAACAACAACCCAGTATAATACCACAAGTGGGGTCTGGGGAGGGTAGAGTGTACGCAGACCTTACCCCTACCCCAGAGGGATAGAGAGGTTGTTTCCGAAAGACCCTCGGCTCGAGAAGAAGAAAAATAAACAATATACAATAGGTCAGTGACAACAAT
>AWOL01S0004583.1:17293-30558 GCA_000715115.1 Nicotiana otophora | reverse complement strand
CCCGGAACAACCCTAACCTACAACCCTAATGCTCGACCTCCACCCCTTCCTATCCAAAGCCATGTCCTCGGAGATCTGAAGTCGCGCCGTGTCTTGCCTGATCACCTCACCCCAATACTTCTTAGGTCGTCTTCTACCTCTCCTCGTACCTGCCAATGCTAACGTCTCACACCTCCTAACCGGGGCATCTATGCTTCTCCTCCGCACGTGCCCGAACCATCTAAGTCTCGCCGCATCTTGTCGTCCATGGGAGCCACGTCCACCTTCTCCCGAATATCTACATTCCTAATCTTATCCAGCCTAGTGGCAGCCATTCTCAAAATGGAGCTTCCTCAAAGCAGACCAATAAAAGGAAGAAAGAGAAAATCTTTAAAGAACGTTGTCTTTCCACGATCAGAGAAACAAAGATCTTTCAGGTGATTATCTATAGGAGTCCTCATGTAAGATCCAATCCAGAATATAAAGAAACAGCTTGATTCACAGACATAAATACATATATTTGAATGTAACGGTGTAGTGTCTTCCACCAAAGATGCCTATGTCATGAGTGGCTGGATGTAAAAAGCATGCAAATCTTCCTGGAGAACCAAGAGACTAAAGATTGGTTTCTCGTTTTCACATAATTAAGATAATTTTGTAATTCACATAGGATGGCTTTACAGCCACAATAGATTAAGGATGTGAACATTATCGATGGAAGAAAGACAGGAAAACACTAACACTTGAAGAGTAAGTGATTTTACTCTTTCCTTTTGCTTCCTCCCTCTTTTCTTTTTTATTCTTTTTCCTTGGGAAGTGAGGCTTTCTTATTTTATTATTATCCAGATACATACAATTATTAGAACCAAAAATCAAACCTTGCTTGAGCTAGGTATTTCGGTACATTAGACATGCTTTCCATGCCACCAGTCACAACGATATCATTGCTTCCTGATTGTATAGTCTGAGCTGCAATCATTGTTGCTACAAGAAACATAAACATGTCAGGAAAAAGCGGGGGAAAAAAAGTTTGATAGAAATCATCGAAATGTATATATAATGATCCCACCTTTAAGTCCCGAAGAACAAACTTTGTTGATGGTCGTGCAAATCACTGAATTAGGAATCCCGGCTCCTAAGGCAGCCTGTCTAGCAGGGGCTTGACCTAAGTTTGCACTGAGAACATTTCCAAAGAAGACCTCTTGAACAAGGGATGGGTCTACATTTGCTCTCTTAAGAGCAGCTACAGGCGTAACAAACACGGGAAGTTTACTAACATAACCAACAATGCTAAATGGACATTAGATAAGTAATGCAAAATTTAGCTATCCATTAATCTCACCTCGGATAGCTACAGAACCAAGCTCTGTAGCAGACAAAGACGAAAGAGAACCAAGGAAACCACCCATTGGTGTTCGAGCAACACCCACAATGCATACATCTGGAATTTCAAATATTCTGTTATACATACATTTTTTGGTGTTAAAAATCAGATCTTTATGATCACTTTATTAATTGCTATACCAGTACCACTAAATAATAGATGAAACAAAGCATGCCTAGACAGATAAATATGTACATATATGTTAAAGACTTCTAACCAAACACTAATAGCACCAAACAACTGTCTTTGGCCGAATTTGTTTGTCGGAGATCAGTTTTACAACCCGTCACAAATGTGCTTTTAGTTATATGGCCCTTTTTAAAGGAGATCGATAAAACATACTCCCTCCGTCCCAATTTGTGTGGCACTCTTTCCTTTTTAGTCAGTCCCCAAAAAGAATGTATCTTTCTATATTTAGAAATAATTTAACATTTGAGTTTCCCCATTACCCTTAATGAATTGATTTAAAGCCACACAAATGTCTAAGGCTTGTCTTAGACCATAAATTTCGAAAGTTCGTTTTCTTTCTTAAACTACATGCCTAGTCAAATGATGCCACATAAACTGATATCTTTGTAGTATGATCTCCTCTCATAGATAGACTAAACAATAACAGAGATCTTTTTGTAGCACTTTGCCCCTCTTTTTATTTATTATTTTATTATTTCTGAAAGTGAGTCAAAAATAAAAAGGATCATTGTCTTCTATTCAAATTGTAACTGGTTATAGGAGATCATTTCCTTTGGTACCATTACAATTCAACGAGTCAACGAAATTTAACCATAAAAATTGTGATTTATAGTGTTTATGTAGCTTCTAATTATGTAAATTTTTATTTTAAAAAAAAAAAACATAAATTCAAAGGTAAAATCAGAAAGCTGACTCTCCTACTCCAAACCCACCATTCTTACAAGCTAAAAATAAATAAATAATTCAAATTCTGAAAAATCCATGAGAGATTTAAAGTTAAAAGGGAAGGAAGAACCTCGAGGTTTAATGGAATCATTAACCATCTTTGCCATATAGATTTCTCCAAAACTGATCCGTTCAAGAACAAGAATCAAAGATGAATACGACCCAAGTGAACTGATTTTGAGCCAAGATAAAGTAACGAGCAGAGGAAAGAGCTTGATCAGAGATGAATTTTAAGGCCGTGAATAAATTTTTTGCAATAAGTTAATTTGAAGTTTCAATCAATTGTATTTTGTATTTTATGGAGATAGAGCTGCTTGCGCATAATAAATGGTGTCAGCAGATGGAGTAAAAAGATTAGCAATTGCATAGAAGGGCGTGTCCAAATCGATATAGCGCCGTTTTTAGTTTGGTTACGTCTTTGGTGGTATCAATATTTATTTGGAGCCCAGTACCTAAACGTGGTTCTTTCACGGAAATAAGTGTAAAAAAAGATTGATTTATTTATGTATAATACTTTTTTAAAGAGCACTATATATTAACGGACGTTTTGAACGTTAAATTACAGTGCTCTTTTAAAAAGTGTTATACATCTTTAACATTATTATTACAGACGTTATATGTATAACGTTTTTTTAAAGAGCGTTATACCTATATTATGGGCCCACCAATAAGTCTCATGTATTTAACTGACATAATAATAATTCAAATGGGTATAGCGTCTTTAAAAGAGCGAAATACCTAAAAATAATTCAGCTCCCCCGAGCTAGGCATTGTCTTATTTAAAGGCGTTAGGACTTTACAAAAATCCATTCAAAAATATTCGTAACTCCTGTTAAAATTTTGGGGGGTGATTTTGGGGGGTGAAAAGCAGAAAGTAAGGGTTTTATTATATTGGGGGGTGAGGTTGTGGTGACGAATAACATTGTGAGCTATAGTTTATCTCCATAGTGTCATGTTAAGTTGCCGCTTACAATAGAGTACGATACATTGGTATCGTTGTTATGTAAAAAAATGAGTGTGAGGAAACCTTCGGTGAACCTTAAAGTAACCGAAAGATATCTGTATTTTGTCACTCCGCAAGGGGTTGCTTGTTACGATGAGTTTAACATCGACGATGATGAAACTTTGAGGGATTTTTTTGAGGACTCCAGATGAATACCGGGAATTTCTTGTGATAAAAATGTTGGAAATGTACGTCAAGGTCGAAGACGTTCGTAATAATGAGGTTGTGCATAGTAGGGATAACCCTCAGTCGTCGGGTGGTTATTCTCGAGCAGTTTTTGCCGGACAGGTTCCGGTTGAAAGAGTTTGGTCTGATTTAAACTTATCACTACGGGCGAATGAGGAGCGAGGAAATAATTTCTCTCCTGCTTTACATAATCCACAAGACGAGTGGTAAACTTCAATTTTCCTTAGTGTTACGATGTATATTTATGTTGTATTGAATTTGTATTAATACTCATATATTCCACCAGGGGTACCAGCCAGATATGACTTTTACAAGTTATGAACCCACGCCCAGTTGAAATATGTGTAGTTCTGGTGTGTTGGATCATGGTGGTCCATCCGGAGTCATCACCAACAGGATAATGTCCATCAAGGAATGTCAACACATTACGACTTGTAAGTGAAGTGATACAGCTATATGGAAAGTATTTATTAATTTGAGTAGCTTATTATTTTGTTGTTTGTGCAGTGAAAACGAACAAGTTGAACCACCTGTCCTGAATCAATTGCCCGAAGACGACATATTAAATCGGGATCTGGCAGATGCACAGAGTGAGGAAGAGAACAGTGATTATGACAATAATGTCGATGATTCTGGAGACAACACACCCTTCCCTCGTGAGGGATGGTGATGAGGAGGAAGAGAATAAAGGACCTGATTTGACGAGGGAGTATGCTCCATCCCCGTTAGACTAAGAGTATATGAGTCCCAAGTGTTGTTTTATTCAAGGAAGACTCCCTACCTTGATCATTTGCCAAATATGCCGGATGTGGATGCTCTCACAAGGGATTCCCTACCTTAATCATTTGCCAAGTATTCCCTACAAGGTTGTTTGTCGCAGATGGTTTACGAGTTGTCATTGGATGTTGCGTGCGAGCAAGAAGAACACAGGTCTGTGGAAAGTGGGTAAATATATTCCCACCCACAGATGTGAAATGGGAATCACTACAAACTTGGATATTGACTTGATTTCTCTTGTCCTTATTCCACACCTTGAAGCGTCCATAAGGTATAAAATCAAAGAGTGCATTACATCAGTCCACCAGGAATATGGCTATACCATTACCAAAAGAAAGGCATTTCTTGGGCGCAAACGTGCGTTTGAAATTGTTTATGGTAACTGGGATAAGTCATTTGCAGCTCTACCCAGGTACATGGCCGTACTGCAACACTTTATCGTCGGAACGGTTGTTGAATGGAAGCTTGAGCGGAGTCTGGGAAGACCAGAATATATATTCAATTGCTTGTTCTGGGCATTTAAACCAATAATTGATGGTTTTTCGCATTGTCGGTCGGTAATATCCATAGACGACACTCATGTCTATGGAAAGTATGATATCAAGCTGTTGATCGCCGTTGCAGTAGATGCTAATAGACAAATATTTCCTCTAGCTTTTGTTATTTGTGCCAATGAAAGCCAAGAGACGTGGACGCTGTTTTTGAACCATTTGAAAGAGCACGTTGTCAAACAGCTTTTCGGTATTTATCTAATATCTGATCGATATGGTAGTATCTTAAGTTCTGTAGAGAATTTGCCTGCATGGCAAGAACCTTATGCCTATCACTGTTACTGTGTGAGGCACCTGAAGGCCAATTTCCAGAAGGCACATCCCAACAAGGATCTGCATAATTTGATGTGGATGGCAGCAACAGACCACCAAGAGCATAAATTCCAGAGGCACATGGAATCTATCAGGCAGGAAGACGAGAGATCCTATCGTTGATTGATGCGACATGAGCTTGACAAGTGGACTTTGCATGCGGATGGTGGAAGAAGATGGGGAATTTTGACTACAAATGTGTCACAATCTTTCAACGGGTTATTGAAGTCGGCAAGAGGATTGCCTATCACTGCCATGGTGCGCATATCGTTCAAGCAGATGGCGGAGAGGTTTGTTGAAAGGGCTGCAGTTGCAACGTCATTGATGGAAAAGGGTGTTGAATTTATGCCACTGCCGATGAAGAGATTTGAGAAATACACGTGGCAAGCACATTAGCATTCATTTTTACAGTATGATCGGACATAAATGTTTTTGAAGTTCGCACCGCTATCCATCAAAACTGGGGGAATAATGTACATACCATAAATGAATCTACAAAGTTATGCTCTTGTGGGAAACGGTCCATCTACCACATGTCGTGCTCACATGCCATCAGTTGTTTTCAACATGTTGGTTTAGGTCCAACCAACTACGTTGATAAACAATACAGTGTTGTTGCATACTTAAACACCAATAGTAGACAGTTGCAGCCAGTGGGTGCTGAGCATTATTGGCCGCCGAACCCATTTAAAATGGTGTGTAACAAGGAATTTTTGCGTCAAATACAAGTGCAGAAGAGAACGCGTATACGGAACTAAGTGGATGTTAGCGATATTGTTTATGCGCGCAAATGTGGTATATGCTCGCAAACACGACATGACTGTCGAAACTGTCCTTCGGCTGGTTTGGGTGGCGGTGGCAATCCGTCTCCTGGAGGGAGTTCTTCTAATGTGCCCAACTATCAAGGATACACGTAGTAACTGGATTGCATAATGTAGTTGTAATAAGTGTATGTACTTGTTTATGTTGCAAGATGTATCAAATAAAATTATGTTTCCATTGTTATTAAATCTTATTAATAATGGTCCATTTTTCAATTGAGTAAATTAATGAATTTCTCCCTCTCGTTCATGTAATCAAAAATAGTATTGGATTAAAAAATGGAAAATATTTTAGTAGACCTTCGAATTTCACGCCAAAATTATTCTTAGAAAACTACACTATCAGAGGAGGAAGATTTTTGATAAATATGTGAATATATATAGCGCAGTTAAAAACTACGTTATGTGTGTTGTCTTGTCGAACTGAAAAGTTGCCCGCCTATGAAAAAGTTGTTTTGTATCCGAAAGAATCTTTAGCACACGAAGCACAGCGCGGTTAAATACTACATTATGTGTGTTGTCTTGTCGAACTGAAAAGCTACCCGCCTGCGAAAAAGTTGTTTTGTATCCGAAAGATTCTTTAACACGCGAAGCATAGCGCGGTTAAATACTACGTTATGTGTGATGTCTTGTCAACTGAAAAGATGTCCGCCTGCGAAAAAGCTATTTTATATCCGAAAGAATCTTTAACACGCGAAGCATAACGTGGTTAAATACTATGTTATGTGTTAGCATAGCGTGGTTAAATACTACGTTATGTGTGTTGTCTTGCCTATAAATAACGGACGCATTCTAGTTATTTTCTGCGCTTAACAATAACCAATAGCAAAACTCTCCATAAAAAGCAGGGTTTTGTTTTCGCTTTAACAAATGTATGAACGCCTTTATGTACCAAGGTGTCAGTGCGGCAAAAAATGTATGATGGCGGACTGTTGGGATGATGGTGAAGTTGGGCGCCGATACTGGATGTGTGTGAACAAGTTTTATAGGATTCGCGACGAACCTTCTTGCAATTTTGAGGTATGGATTGATGAACCATGTAAACAGGAATGCTACAAACAAACTTTGCAGTATATTCATGATTTGAACAAAAGATACGAACGTGATGAGGTTATGTATAAATGAGAAATTGCAGCATTGAAGGAGAAACTAAAAGAGGTGGAAGAAGAAAAAAAATAAGTTGTTGGATCAATTGGAGTGGTTGAAGAAGATAATAGTTGACTAAACAAACCAATGTATGTGTTGAGTGTTGTATTTTATCTTTATGCTTTCCATGTCATGTATTTTCTTTATGTGTGCCGAATTTAAATTATGTTAAGTTGTTGTGTTTGTGTTTGTATTTGCGTTTGTGTTTGTGTTGTAGTATTAAAATAGCGAAGAGCCCGGGAATATATACATAATGCGCATATAACGAAAACAATAAAAATTGTTGTTATTATTTACATAAAATAATATTTACATCAAATACAAAAAAAAAATCAATATGTTCCACAACCTGTGTGCTTCAATGCAGCCGCTGGCCTGAGGCGCATCCCATCCCGCCCGACTATGCTATCAGGATCTTCCTCATCACGTCGCCTCTTTATAGCAGGATGCGCTGCAGCATAATTATCAGTAGTGCTGGCAGGATCGGTAGAAGGGGCCGTCGGTATAGTAGTAACCTACAGAAGAATAAGTCAGCTCAGTATAGGAAAATATATCTTAAGTCACAACAATTTAAATTGTCTTACCACGATCTCGTCGGGCTCCTCGATGATGAGCCATAACTCAGTCGGCGCCCACTATCCATATCTCGGGTCGGCCGATCCTCATCAGCGGTCGATGGGCCTGGGAAGTATGCATCCCAATTCTCTCCGGTAATGTCCGTGCCCGTGGGATCACCTGCGAAGTCCCTAGAGTGAGTTGCAGCCCAAGGCTATATGACGGCATGCTTCTGGGATACTCATCCGGCTCATGAAGGTCACCCGGCAGATCAGCATCAACATCATCAACATGGGCCTCAACTCCCCCTTGCTGGGGACCACCTTCTCGCCGTCTACTACGACCCCCTGGAGCAGCCCTGCCTCATGGGGCACCCCTACCTCTTGGGATACCCCTACCTCACTGGTACTGCTCTGGCGCCACATAAACAGGGTCGTGTCCTAAGTGTTGATCCTCTCGGGCTCACTGCAGTGTCCGAACAGCCACCTCTGCAACTTGCCGGCCATAATCATGCAAAGCGGTCGCTCTCTCGCCGGCATGCTGATGCATCTGCAATCCCATCTGGTAGACTATATGTAGGCCAATAGCCTGCACAACGTATAAAATATAAACTACAAAACACTATGTTACAGTTATATAAGTAATACTACTATAAAACATACCAGGGCCTCGTGTCGCCCGGCATATGGAACGTACCGACAGCCAACTCGATGAATGGGATTCCCGACGAAATGTCGGGTAACGTGGCGGTACCAGGGCATATACTCATGAATAGTATTCGTCCGTCTCTGTGAAGGGGGGGTTGAATCAGGTCAGCTCGTCGGTCCCAAGTATCGACCTGCGCCTCAAGCCATGCCACATATGTGTCGTCTACCCTGGAACGATTATACCACTGATAATGTGTGGGCTCCCATGTGGTCCCTCTCGGTACAAGCTGCGGACGGCCAAACTGGCGAAGTACCCGTTTCGTGGCATGATGCTCCACAATATCGAGGCACATCAGTATGACGGAAGTGCTCCAAATCAGTCGGTCGGTCGAGCAATAATCTGGAAGGCCACCTATCAAGTCATCGGTGTATGGCGTCCAGATGAACTATTAAATAACAACAGAAAACGTGAGTATATGCAACACATGTGAAGCTATACCAAGTAAACTTAGATATACATTTACCTGTGCGCCCTCCAACATATCCAACAAATCCCTGCAAAGGGGGAGATCATGTCAAGCCTCGTAGATATGTACGTATCCCCGCCGAAGAACCCACCTCCTAGCTAGAGGGAGAAACTAAGGTGGTACATCCGGAGGTAATGGTGGTAGAGGTGGCTGCAACTGCAGGAACCGCTCCCATGCCCAAACCTAACATACAAAGTTGACATAAAAGTTAAGATAAAATTTTACTAGATATGTTATAATGAATAGAATATTCGAATATGTTGTCACTTGTAGCAGCGGCAAAAATCCACATACGTCATGTTGGGTGCCCATGCTCGCGCGGCACGTCTGCCTGTACAAGTAGGCGAGAACAATAGCACCCAGCTATACTGGGGTAAATCATCTAGCCGCTAAAGATGACGAAGAAATCTCAAGCTGACTAGGTTCCCCGAAGTGTTCGGGAACAAGACCCCTCCAAACATAAGGAGCAACAACAACCTTGTATACCGGTGAATATGCATATCATCTGTCTCGCCAGCGATGTCGGGTGCAATATCTCCAAATGTTGTCGAATACCTGTCAAACTCATGCGACTGGCCCCTGAGTGTGCAGTCTCATTCTGTGGCCTGAAATCAGCGAGCTGGTGCAGCATGTCCAAATATTGTCAACGCATCATCTCTCTCATGGAATGAGTCAGTGCAACGGGAAGTCCATCAACGAGCAGCCCATATAAAACCTCTACGTCCTGCAATGTGATGGTGGCCTCGCCAATGGGCAGGTGGAATGCGTGTGTCTCCGGTCGCCACCGCTCTATCAGGCCCGTAACCAAAGACCAGTCGAGTTGCAGCCGCCTGATCTCCAAAATTCTGTAGAAGCCTGTAACCCGCAGGTGCTGGACTACATGGGGATGGAGATCTCTGTCCTTCATAAAAGTTCACATGTCGTCCACTCTCCTGGCACGAAGAGTCTGGGCCAGTAACTCTCCCTCCCATACGTGGGCGGACCTATGATCGCCCTGTAACACTAATAGCTCATCGCAGAAAGGTCCGGGATGCATAGGCGGTCCATGTCGTCTACTGTAAATTAAACAACATTAATTGTATGTGTTGTTCTGTAAATTAAATAATTAATTTTTATAGTTATACAATATTTAATTGGACAGAGTATATATCTATGGGTTCCATGCTCGATATTTGAGGCCCAGTAGCACTAAGCTATCCTGAATTCTTGTATGTCTCAATTTTATTATTTTACATGTTAGTTTCATAACTTTGTATGTTTGTTTTGTAAATTAAATAATTAATTTTTTATAATTATACAATATTTAATTGAACAGAGTATTAACACATGGGTTTCAGGCTCGATATTTGAGGCCCAGTAGCACCAAACTATTTTGAATTCCTGTATGTGTTAGTTTTATTATTTTACATGTTAGTTTCATAATTATATATGTTTGTTTTGTAAATTAAATAATTAATTTTTATAATTATACAATATTTAATTGGACAGAGTATTCACTTATGGGTTCCAGGCTCGATATTTGAGGCCCGGTAGTACCAAGCTATCCTGAATTCTTATATGTGTTAGTTTTATTATTTTACATGTTAGTTTCATAATTTTATATGTTTGTTTTGTAAATTAAATAATTAATTTTTATACTGATACAATATTTAATTGGATAGAGTATTCACATATGGGTTCCAAGCTCAATATTTGAGGCCCAGTAGCACCAAACTACCCTGAATTCTTGTGTGTTAGTTTTATTATTTTACATGTTAGTTTCATAATTTTATATGTTTGTTTTGTAATAATTAATTTTTATAATTATACAATATTTAATTAGACAGAGTATTCACATATGGGTTTCAGGCTCGATATTTGAGGCCCAGTAGCACCAAACTATCATGAATTCTTGTATGTGTTAGTTTTATTATTTTTACATGTTAGTTTTATAATTCTATATGTTTGTTTGTAAATTAAATAATGAAATTTTGTAAATTGGACAGAGTTTGTCTTTGATATATCAGTATAAGAGATACTTAAATAACAGGGATACTACGCTAAAAGGCTCTACATTTTACTACGCTAAAAGGGCACTATATTACTAGTCTTTAAGTAAATAAATAATCTAAACTAGATAAAAACGACAAATACATTTTAATCACAAAGCATTCACGAAAATACATATAAAATAGTAAAAGTAATTTATTAACATTTTTATTAACAAATAATAATGATTTCTTACTTTTTACATATTTTTTTAAAATATTAATATCTTAGTCCGGATAAAAATAACATACCAGTTTAATCGCAAAAAAATACAAAACAATATGGAACACATTCAAAACAACTAATATGCATTATTTATACGAGTTTCGACATAAGCTAAATCGAAATACCTCGATTTATGTTTTTCGGAAAGTTGAAGAATTGAAGATTTGAGTCCGGAACAAGCAACCCACAACAAGAGAAAGCTTAGCTTGAATGTGGGACCAACACTCTTTACTTTTTGTGGGACGGGTGGGGTCCACTCGATTTTTTTATCTCGTTAATGGGGGGAGGGGCATTTTTTAAAAAGGGGGAGGGAGCTTCTGGTTCAAAATGAGGGGGGAAGGGAAGGGGAACATTTTTTTATGTATGTATAGCGCGGTATATAAAAGCGCTATACATATATCGCTTTTATTTATCGCGCTATGCATACCTGTCTTATCATCTTCCAGGTATATCGCCTTTATTAAAGGCGTTTTACATATAACGCCCTTTGAAAGAGCGTTATACCTTAACGTCCAAAACGAACGTTAAAGTATAGCGCTCTTTAAAAGAGCGCTATATATAGATATGCCACTCTTTCTTTTTTACACTTATTTTGGTCCTACTTGTCCAAAAGAACCACATTTAGGTTCTCAGCTCTATTTATTTGGCGTTCGGATAATATTTAGTTGGAGCCTAAAAAGATTATGGGTAGAGGCGGATGCAGGAATGCAAGTTGCGGGTGCCACTATTTTATACATATGATATATTCAGGGCAGATATACATGACATCAAGATCGTTTCCCCGAAAACTTTACTAAATATGTAATATATAAATAATAAATAAAATAAAAATATTGGATATAAATAGAAAAATTGACTTTGTCACTATAATAATTAATTCATTTGTATTCAAATGTTGACACCATTTATAAAAATTTATGAGTACACATCTAAGTATACAAAGACCGAGTAGTTTATATGTCGATTTGGCTAGTTTATGGGTCGATTTGGCTAGTTTATGGTTAACTAGAATAGTTAGTGACGGCGACTTTCTAGGTTTATGGATTCAGTCAGCTAAACTCCATCAAACTCCTCAATCAATATCAACAAGATGTCGTGACCGCTTAGGCTTGGTTTACTTTGGTTTGAATGTAAACTTCTTTCATTTACAAAGCATCGATTTGGCTTCTTTCTTTTTTTTGCTGAATTTCCAATCAAATATTTTCTTTAAAGAATAGCTTAATACTACATATTCTTTATTTGACTAGATTAATTTACCTTTATCATTCTTGGGTTATCTTTTACATGTTAATTGTCGAATTATATGACAATTATTTTTAAAGCAAAACCTTCAATGTTTAACCTATAATAGTCAACTCAAAACGACTATTAATCAAGTTATTTATTTTTTGAAAAGTCAATAGAAAAGCCGATTCAAATTATACTCCAATATATAAATTAATACCGTGTCATTAAAAGAGAGACATTATATGCTAACTAAATCAGTTCACATTACCTATCGGAAAATGTTGTTCATGAAGTAAGGTATAATAATATAAAGTAGAAATAAAATGAAGACTGATATACAAAAAAATTTAAAAGTAAAGAAGAAACGTGAAACTTAGCAAATAAAAAGAAGAAGAAAAGAGGAAAGAAAACTAAGAAGAAAAAAAAGGAAAAAGAAGTGAGACTCTAGGGCCTAATTGAAAATAAAGGAAAATCTTAATTAGTAGAAAAAAAAATCAGGAAAAAGGAAAGAAAGAAAGATAGTGCTCCTAAGGGAATCAATCTCGTATTCATGAGGTCAATGATAGCCTTCAGAAGGGACGTAGAACCACTGGCACCCATATCACTTTATAAATTTTGGGTGCCATTATTTTAATATATCAGTGTTTTCACATATATATTATAAATATAATAAAACATTTAGTGAAGCGAGCGGATGGCGTGGCACTCCTATCTTATAAGGTAGATCCGCCCATGATTATGGGAGGTTGAAAAAGGCACTTATTGAATTTATAAAGTTCATTTTTGAAATTTTAACTATAAATTTGGATTTAAAATGTATAATAAGTCACTTTCTTGCTAGTTGGTGGTTTTCTTGTACTTAATTGTCCCTCCAAGCCTTTCCATCGTGTATATTACAACTTGTTTTTGGATGGTTAATTATGTATTGTGTACGTAATGTATCGTATAGTATTGCATTGTATTATTTTGATATATATATATA
>AWOL01S0004583.1:5233-16290 GCA_000715115.1 Nicotiana otophora | reverse complement strand
TTATTTTTATATATATATATATATATATATATATATATATATATATATATATATATATACTATTTTATATCGTATAGTATTGCATTATATTATATATTTGGATATATTGTATTGTTTGTCATTATTTTATAATATCACGAACCAACAATATGAAGAATAAATTTGTAATACGAGGTAAAATTATTATATAAAATGTAAGGTAAAAGATAAAATAGGATTATTAATAATAAGGAAGTGCAAGATGAGAGAAAGAAAATAAGGTAATGACGCGACCACACCAAATTGATCATTCCATAAAGTAGCAATTTTTATCGTTACGTAACGGCAGATTTAACAACATGATACAATAAAATTTAAGTAACAATCAATACAAACATTATATCTAAAGTAATAATACGATACAATGTAACATGTAACAACCTACCAAACAAGGGTGACTTGGCACGTCGACTGTTTTAATGGATTATATAGAGAAATATTATGAATCTTGCAATGTGAATGCTTAGGCAGTGTTATATTCTCATACATTTTTAAACTGAGCTCTATTGAGCAAAGACTTACTTCCATAGTCTCTTAAACAAGGAGGGAACAAGAGCATTGTACTAGGTGATTTGGAACTCTCCGGGAGTCGTTGTGACTTTGGGTATTGTAGGCGGATTAGAGTTGATGAAGTTGAAGATTAGAGTCGTTGTGATTTGGCTATGCGTAAGATGAGAAGGGGCAAAGCGATCGGTCCGGATGAAATCTTGATGGAGTTTTGGAAGAGTACGGGCAAAGCAGGCTTGGAGTGACTCACTAGGTTATTTAATGTCATTTTTAGAACGAAGAAGATGCCCGAAGAGTGGAGGTGAAGCACGATGGTTCATGTATACAAGAACAAGGGTAACATCCAAAATTGCAATAACTATAGGGTATCAAGTTGCTTAGCCATACTATGAAAGTCTAGGAGAGAGTGGTAGAGCTAAGGATGAGGAGAAGTATGTCTATTTCTGAGAACCAGTTCGGGTTTTTGCCAGGGCGTTCACTATAGAAGCCATCCACCTTGTTAGCCGGGGCGTTCAGTATAGGGAGAGAAAGAAGGATTTGCATCTGGTGTTCGTTGACTTAGGAAAGGTGTACGATAAAGTTCCAAGGGAAGTTTTGTGGAGATGTTGGAGTCTATAGGTGTACTTGTTGCCTACGTTAGATTAATTAAGGGAATGTATGATGGAGAAAAGACCCGAGTGAGGACGGTGGGTGGAGACTCGGACCATTTTTCAGTTATGATGGGGTTGCATCAGGGGTCAGCACTCAACCCTTTTTTTGTTTGCTCGGGCGATGGACGTACTAACGCGCCATATCAAAAGGGAAGTGTCGTGGTGCATTGTAATGACCCGGCCGGTCGTTTCAAGAGTTATGACCCTGTTTTTCCCATTCCTACTTATTTTTGTATTATTCAGCTATATTATGTTATATCGGGTTAGTCGGTTCGAGTCCGGAAGGAACTTGGAGTGAAATGAGACAATTAGTCTCATAATTGAAAATTTTAAAGTTAGAAAAGTGGATCGGATATGGACCTATATGTAAACGGCCTCGGATTTGAATTTGTGATGATTTCAATAGCTCTGTATGGTGATTTTGGGCTTAGGAGCGTGTTTGAAATATTATTTGGAAGTCCGTAGAGGAATTAGGCTTGAAATGCCGGAAGTTTTATTTTTGAGAAGTTTGACCGGGGGGTTGACTTTTGATATCGGGGTCGGAATCCGATTCTGAAAATTGGAATACCTCTATTATGTCATTTAGGACTTGTGTGCAAAATTTGAGGTCAATCGAACGTGATTTGATAGGTTCCGGAGTTGTTTGTAGAAATTAGAAATTCCAAAGTTCATTAGGCTTGAATTGGGGTGTAATTCATGGTTTTAGCATTGTTTGAGGTGATTTTAGGATTCGACTAAGTCCGTATGATGTTTTAGAACTTGTGGGTATATTTGGTTGAGGTCCCGAGGGCCTCAGGTGAGTTTCGGATGGTTAACGGATCAAAAATTGAACTACAATAGTTGCTGCAATTTCCTTATGTTGGAAATTTCTTTTGCTAGAATCGAGCCCAGAAATCTCTCAGAAATCGAGCCTAGGGTCAAGGGCCACGATCGAAGCCCAGATCGAGCCTAGAGTCGAGGGCCATAATCGAGGGCTAGAATCGAGAACCAGGATCGAGGGCCAGGATCGAGGACCTCGATCGAAGGCCAAGATCGAGGCAGAACCGAGGATGTCTGAGCAGAATTATAAAAACAGGGACTTCGTCCCATTTGCCATTTTTGACAAATTGGAGCTTAAGGAGAGGCGATTTTTGATATATTTTCAAGGCAAACTTGAGGTAAGTCCCTTGTGATCATTTCTACTCCATAATATTGAATTATCATCGAATAATCCAACTAGATTACATGATTATGAGGTGTAGATCGAAGATTGAAACTTAGAAATTTGAAAATAAGATTTGTAGATTTGAGGGTCGAGTTGAGGTCGGATTTTGGTAAAATTAGTATGGGTAGACTCATGGTTGAATGGGCTTTCGGATTTTATAACTTTTGTCGGGTTCCGAGACGTGGGCCCCACAGGAAATATTTGAGCCAATTTTGGGTTTTGGTCTAATTTTGAAGCTTTTCTTATGGAATTCATTCCATTAGTGTATATTGATGGTATTATACTGATTGTGAATAGATTTGGAGCATTTGGAGGTCGAGTCCAGAGGCAAGATCATTGCGGGATAGAGATTTGATCGGTTTGAGGTAAGTAACGATTGTAACTCTAGTCCCGAGGGTATGAAACCCCAGATTTCGTATCATTCTATTATTTTGAGGTGACGCACATGCTAGGTTATGGGCGTGTGGGCGTGCACTGTTGGGGATTTGTGACTTGGTCCGTCCCATAGCAACGGTAAAGTTGCATACTTTGTTGAAACCATTTGATACTTATATGTTTTAGAAAGAATTTCAGTAAATTGGGTTGAATGCCATGTTTGGGCCTTGCGCCAATGCTGTTCGTACCCTTAGGGGTTGTTTCTTACCATCCTCTCACTATTTTCGATTGAAAATCTATACTCCGTCATGTTTATACTTGTTTACCGCATAACTCAGTTTTATGACTCTATTTTGATGCATATAAATATTTTGGGCCGAATGCCCTGTTTTACTGAAATGTCCGAGTGGCCTGATTTGTGAGGATGAGTGTGGATCAGGGTTGCCCCCTGCAACATACTTTATGACTGAGTGAGGCTGAGGGCCTGATTTGTGAAGATGAGTGTGGATCGGGGCTGCCCGCCTGCAGCATACTTTATTATTATCGCCTGTGAGTTGTCCGTGCAGATTATAGCGCTTGGGCTGAAGGAGCCCCTACAGAGTCTGTACACACCCCCAGTGAGCGCAGATACCTACTGAGTGCGAGTGCCGAGTGCTGAGTAACTAGGAGGCATGAGTGATTGTGAGGTCTGGCAAGAGTGATTGTGAGGTATGCCCGAGTGGCAAGACTGATTGTGAGGTATGCCCGAGTGGCACGAGTGACTGTGAGGTTTGCCCGAGGGGCTGTATATGAGTGATATTTTGTCCGAGGGGCTGTTTATGATTTCATCATTTTTCCTCACCTTTGCATTGATCCTCTGTTTGAAAAACTGTTGGAAAAATGTCTTTAAATAATTTTTACTGGAACTGGGTTTAAACGAGATGTTTGATTCAAATCCTGATTTTTAAGAGCATGTGGTACTTTACTGAGATTTCTTGATATGAACGTTATATGTTTTATTGCTCGTCACTACTGCTTAGTCTTTATTTATTGTTTTTACTTACTGAGTTGGCGTACTCACATTACTCCCTGCACCTTGTGTGCAGATTCAGGTGTAGCTGGACACGGTAGCGGTTATTGAGTGTTCTGGTTGCATATTTTCTTGGAGATAGCAAGGTAGTTGTTTGGCGATCGCAGCCCCTGCTCTTCGCCCTCTTATCTTCCTCTAGTTGTATTTAGCTATTTTTCGGGCTGAGTTAGTCTTGATATTATTAGACAGATTGTAGTATATGCTCATGACTAGTGACATCCCGATGTCGGGCTTTTCTTTTCCGCACTTCTGTTTTTCATTGATTTGAACTTTTTAAATGGAGGTTTTATGTTAAATAACCTTGAAATTTTCTTTGAAATAAAAATATCGGTTTGTTATGGAAATGAGTCGACTTGCCTAGTTCCACGATAGGCGCCATCACGACAGAGGTTAGTTTGGGTCATGACAGATTGGTATCAGAGCCTAGGTTACATAGGTCTCACGAGTCATGAGCGGGTTTAGTAGAGTCTTGCGGATCGGTACGGAGACGTCTGTACTTATCTTCAGGAGGCTGTAGAAACCTTAGGAAAATTTCACTTTCTTGTATTCTATCGTGCGAAAATGATTCAGCTTGAGACATAACTCTTTGAATTCCTTCCACGCACCTTGTATGCGCACATGAGTGCTCAGTATCTGTTGTGCATCACCAGTTTGTGATTCTATGAACGAGGTTCGATATGTGTATTATGTGTTTTGGTGATGGGTTAGTCTGGAGGACTTGAGGCCAGGTTTAAACCGTAGTTTTGGCTCGGTAGCTTCAGTTGTAACCTATGCATTTGGACTCATATGTCCGATAATGTCCCTACGAGTTGAATTATGGCTCGATGAGCAGTGGAATGTTTTTGTGGTGAGTATGACGTAACTGCGGGAAGTGTTAAGACTATGTGAATGTGACGAGAAGTGTTTTCTTTAAATGTAAAGGAAGGCCATTGGGTGCTTGATTTTCGTTTTGATGCGACGCACCGTATCGAGTGTGAGTGTTTTGAAGGATCTTTCACGTTAAATTTTGGGGCAAATTAAATTCTCATGTCTGTCAATGAGTTTGAACTCAAGAGGAGTAGGTGGTTGTGTAGTAATGGTGGTTGCAAATGGGTATTTTGATGTTGATGGCTCGGGAAAGATAATCTTTGAAGGGACTTAGAGTCGGTAATATTTTATTGGTTCAGGTGCGACAAAAATACATTTCGATTTGATGCAGCAGTTGGGTAGTAAAGTATGAGGGAAGACATGGCGAGAAGTGTTCGCGGTGGTTGAAGTACTAGCAGGTCAAGTAGGAGAAGTAGAGGTTGAGAAGTTTCTTAAAGGAGTTGGTTTAACCGAAGTAAGAGTGGAAAATTAGCATATGAATTCACTAGTAGGGTAGTCGTGCACCTTGAGAAAGTGTAGAATGGTTTGGAATCGTGTTAATATGTGAATCAGCCTGCATACTCTGCATACTCTAAATTGAATATGGCAGAAAGAGGTGTGTTTGAAATGAATAAAGGCGTGAAGATCTGATTATTGTGTCAGGTGCAATATGACTTGAGTTCGGAAGGTATTGTTGACGTACATTTGATGTCAATAGGGAAAGTGCAGACTTATATAAATGGTGGGCGAGCATGAACTCAGGGGAATTTACGAATTTCGTGGTTGTTGCACTCATTGCAGCATAATTGGGAGATGTCGGTAATGAATTCCACATGTGGGTTATCTCATGTGTGCAGCTAGCGGTGGCGGGATGTTGATGAAGCTTTTGTGAGGAATATTACTAGCTACCCGGTAGGAGGTCGCGTGTGTAATTTTGGCTGGAGATTCAGAATGTTTATGAAAGGCTTAATAAAAGACTTCGAGAAGTCTGACAGGTTAACGGTGCGAGACCTTGGTAATTGAGAAGAAGAAATCCTTACGGGTTCTAATTTTATATAATTGTAGCTTAAGGCTAATTGGGGGAGTCTGCTATCGACGAGTTGATTTCACGGTTATGGGTCATATTAGTTTTGGTTCGGGGTATACCGGTGAATCAGTTATGACTTGCAGAGGTCGAGATCGAGGATGACTCGGGTAAAGGAATTTCTGGACACAAGTTGTATTACACTCTATGGTTATAGGAGGACCATAAAAATAATTGGGTGTTTATTCACAGAGAATGTAGTATACATGGAGCGGGAATTTGCTCGATTGTGTAGGAGTGACGGTTACTCTTTATTCCCTTGGATGTTGATGTGCTAATGTGGCACATGTCATTTCGGTCCGTTTGGTCGGTTAATTCGAGAATGGTCACAATGGATTCAAGATTTATAAATATGGCTAGAAAACTGGGAGTCGCATTGAACGGTGTTGAGACTCGTTGCATCTCATATCATTGTGAATTATGAATTTCAGTATCAAGAAGGTGAAGGAAACGATTTTAGGTTCCTATAAAGTCTCTTCAGAGTAAGCATGTTTGTTTGTGGAACCTTTGGAATACATAAAAAAAAGGGTATTCGTCGGCTTATAAGCCTTAGGGCGGTGTGATTCTATGCTAGAGTTCGTGGGGCAAGTTTTAGTTAAGGATAGTAGTGTTCTAATAAGGAAATAAAATAGCAATTTGAAGGCAATTTGGAAAGGACTTGGGGAAATAGGACATTTTGGAAGTAGGTTGGGGTAACACAGTAATGGGTATAATCGGTTATTTATGTACTTATGACGTGGCTAGTATCTACAGGTGTTTCGTGGCAATGCTCTCGAATTTGGTAACCTGTGTGGCTTGGTGGAGTTAGAGGAATTCAGTTAAGATAGCTTGGTTATGTGCGAATATTTTTCAAAGTGTTCAGGATGGGTTCTACCATGGTTTGAATCGGATATTTTCTACCGATGTACGGAACGTGTTGTGTGTTATGATTTCCTCCTTGAAAGAAGCAAGAAAGAGGTTTCTGACTAATAAAGTATGTAATTTGCTAGTGACTCAGAGTTGATAATGGAATTCTTATGATTGTCATACGATGGCATAATAGATGTGGTGTGTTGTGCGGGAATATGATTTACATGTACAAGGTCACAATTCAGTTTTGAAGGGAAGGACATAAATTCTTAGGCAGCATGAACGGTTTCCGATGATTAGGTAAATAATATTACTATATGGTATAGCTTGATGAGAGTGTACATTTCAGAAGGGGCAATGTGTTTTGATTTATGGGTACTTCGTTGGTATTGCGACACTCTCCTGGTTGATCGACTGTTGATATTCAAAAATTTTGCCATGTGGCACGGAAGAAGTTTCAAAGTATTTCTCGTGGGAGGATTGTGTATGAGAGAGGTGTTAGGCATTCGGGCGATGGAGGTGGAATCATATAGGGTGATTCATGTGTTCTATAGAATTGAAGATTGGGAGTTCTCATGAGCAGATTGTTTCATGGTGGTTTGTGGCTGGAGCTAGCCAGATGATAGAAGGTGTTATGATTCCGTCATTGTGGACTTTTGAAGGTTGTTTATCTATTAGTGGCTGACCATAGTTGATTCAGGGCCCATTGGTAGGCCCAATTAGGATGTGTATTCTATACCGAGCCGGATTGATTGGCTCTATACTGCTATTGTTGAAGGATGTGCCCTTCGGTTGATGTGAAGCTTATTCATGTTCTGAAATGATTTGTGAGTTACTCTTCTATGCTACGAGGAGTTATGATTCGTGATTATATGTACGTATGGTGCGGTTCTATTGTGGCCTTATAGCGGAATTTGAGCAAGAATAGTATTGGACATTGCTCGGTTGATGATGTATTGGTCATGTTCTTTCGGGTTTTATGTGGCATGGTGTCGTTTGCTTCTCTGTGGTTACGGTAATGCACTTTGGATACTTGATGTCGAATTGCGCATGGTTATTGATTTTAGCAGGGTGGCTTGAGGTGTTTCATATGGACCAGTTATTGGATAGGGTCGCGTATTGCAGCAGAGTTATGTGGAAATATGATCCTTTGTGTAAGATTCGTATGTTATGGTCCTGCGGTGTGTGATGGGTTCTTAGCATTGCATCGGGGTGGTACTCGTCGAGCTTGCGGAACAGTTCTCCTGTTTGGGTCATTGTTACGATTGGGTACATTTGGAATGTTGCTATCTGGTGCACGGATTACACGGGTTGTGGCTTTAAATTATATTGATGTGTCATGTCACTAGAGTGGTCGTGTTGGAGGAAACGAGGTCATTAGGCTTAGAATGGATGCTATCAGATTTGATTGTGGTATAATTAGGAGGATAATATCGGAAGTCGGCTTTGAAATTGGCTGTAGTTCTTGTAGAAGGAACGAGAGCTCCATGACCTGTTGGTCTAATGAATGGCTATGAATTTGGTATGTTTCTTTCATCATCGGTAGTGTATGAAGGTTTTGAAAATGAGGTTTTGTCTGATATGAGTTTATTACTGGCACTAGATTGATTTGAGTCGATACTGTGATTTGAAATCATTGCTTCGAGCATTCGAGCTATGCGGTATTTGAATTTGAGTATTTGAGTTATGGTTACATCTTTTGGTACAGATTGTTCAGACCTATACGGTATGTAGATGCAAACTTCTCATCTTATAGGAAATTTCGAATATTGAAAATTTGATTCGAAGGCTTGTGGGCTAGGTTGAATTGAGAAATTTCAGTCATGCTGTGCTATCGGACCTGTATGGAATAGGGTGACGTGGGACCACCCCCGGGTATGTGCATGTGAAATCTACACAACGATTTGATGGCTTTTGGAATAACTCTGGGCATGTTCGAGGATGAACGTATGTTTAAGTGGGGGAGGATGTAATGACCCGGCCGGTCGTTTCGAGAGTTATAACCCTATTTTCCCCATTCCTACTTCTTTTTGTGTTATTCAGCTATATTATGTTATATGAGTTAGTTGGTTCGAGTCGGAAAGAACTTTGAGTGAAATGAGACACTTAGTCTCATAAATTAAAAATTTTAAAATTAAAAAAGTGGATCAGATATGGACCTATATATAAATGACCTCGGATTTGAATTTTTGATGATTCCAGTAGCTCCGTATGGTAATTTTGGGCTTAGGAGCGTGTTCGAAATATTATTTGGAAGTCCGTAGAGGAATTAGGCTTGAAATGCAGGAAGTTTTATTTTTGAGAAGTTTAACCGGGGGATTGACTTTTGATATCGGGGTCGGAATCCGATTCTGAAAATTGGAATACCTCTGTTATGTCATTTAGGACTTGTGTGCAAAATTTGAGATCAATCGGACGCGATTTGATAGGTTCCGGAGTTGTTTGTAGAAATTAGAAATTCCAAAGTTCATTATGCTTGAATTGGGGTATAATTCATGATTTTAGCATTGTTTGAGGTGATTTGAGGATTCGACTAAGTTCGTATGATGTTTTAGGACTTGTTTGTATATTTGGTTGAGGTCCCGAGGGCCTCGGGTGAGTTTCGAATGGTTAACGGATCAAAAATTGAACTACAACAACTGCTGCAATTTCCTTCTGTTGGAAAGTTCTTCTGCCAGAATCGAGCCCAGAAATCTCTCAGAAATCGAGCCCAGATCAAGCCCAGGGTTGAGGGCCACAATCGAAGCCCAGATCGAGCCCAGGCTCGAGGGCCACGATCGAAACCATGATCGAGCCTAGAGTCGAGGGCCATAATCGAGGGCTAGGATTGAGAACAAGGATCAAGGGCCAGGATCGAGGGACAGGATCGAGAACCAGGATCGAGGACCTCGATCGAAGGCCAAGATCGAGGCAGAACCGAGGATGTCTGGGCAGAATTATAAAAACAGGGACTTCGTCCCATTTGCCATTTTTGACAAATTGGATCTTGAAGAGAGGCGATTTTTGATATATGTTCAAGGAAAACTTGAGGTAAGTCCCTTGTGATCATTTCTACTCCGTAATATTGAATTATCATCGAATAATCCGACTATATTACATGATTTCGAGGTGTAAATCGGAGATTGGAACTTAGAAATTTAGAAATAAGATTTGTAGATTTGAGGGTCGAGTTGAGGTCGGATTTTGGTAAAATTGGTATGGATAGACTCGTGGTTGGATGGGCTTTCGGATTTTGTAAATTTTGTCAGGTTCCGAGATGTGGGCCCCACAGGCAATTGTTTAGCCAATTTTGGGTTTTGGTCTAATTTTGAAGCTTTTCTTATGGAATTCATTCCATTAGCGTATATTGATGGTATTATACTGATTGTGAATAGATTTGGAGCATTTGGAGGCCGAGTCCAGAGGCAAGATCATTGCGGGATAATGATTTGACCAGTTTGAGGTAAGTAACGATTGTAAATCTAGTCCTGAGGGTATGAAACCCCGGAGTTCGTATCATTCTATTATTTTGAGGTGACGCACATGCTAGGTGACGGGCGTGTGGGCGTGCACTGTTGGGGATTTGTGACTTGGTCCGTCCCGTAGCAACTGTAAAGTTGCTTGCTTTGTTGAAACCATTTGATACTTATATGGTTTAGAAAGAATTTCGGTAAATTGGGCTAAATGCCATGTTTGGGCCTTGCGCCAATGCTGTTTGGACCCTTAGGGGTTGTTTCTTACCATCCTCTCACTGTTTTCGATTGAAAATCTATACTCAGTCATGTTTATACTTGTTTATCACATAACTCAGTGTTATGACTCTATTTTGATGCATATAAATGTTTTGGGCCGAATGCCCTATTTTACTGAAATGCTCAAGAGGCCTGATTTGTGAGGATGAGTGTGGATTGGGGCTGCCCGCCTGCAGCATACTTTATGACTGAATGAGACCGAGGGCCTGATTTGTGAGGATGAGTGTGGATCGGGGCTGCCTGCCTGTAGCATACTTTATTATTATCGCCCTTGAGTTGTCCGTGCAGATTATAGCANACGGGCGTGTGGGCGTGCACTGTTGGGGATTTGTGACTTGGTCCGTCCCGTAGCAACTGTAAAGTTGCTTGCTTTGTTGAAACCATTTGATACTTATATGGTTTAGAAAGAATTTCGGTAAATTGGGCTAAATGCCATGTTTGGGCCTTGCGCCAATGCTGTTTGGACCCTTAGGGGTTGTTTCTTACCATCCTCTCACTGTTTTCGATTGAAAATCTATACTCAGTCATGTTTATACTTGTTTATCACATAACTCAGTGTTATGACTCTATTTTGATGCATATAAATGTTTTGGGCCGAATGCCCTATTTTACTGAAATGCTCAAGAGGCCTGATTTGTGAGGATGAGTGTGGATTGGGGCTGCCCGCCTGCAGCATACTTTATGACTGAATGAGACCGAGGGC
>AWOL01S0004582.1:166304-176817 GCA_000715115.1 Nicotiana otophora | reverse complement strand
GGGAAAAATTGGGTATCAACAGCTGCCCCTCTTTACCCGGGAATGATGAAAGAATTATCGGGTAAAGAAATGATGACCGATTTTTACCGAATGGGATGATTTGAAAAATAGAGGCCGAACTCTGGTTTCTGAGTTGCTTATATATCCCTAGTATTATGGGAATCAGGTCGCGTGTAATATTGGATCCAGCGGTGAACTGAGCCGATGGAACTGTTGCAGGAATGGTCATATGATTCGGAAAGTGTTCCTTTAGGTAGGATAATATCAGAAAAGTTTATATGAGGTTGTGAATAGATGTATCTCAGAACGGTTATGGATGAGCATTTGAACGGTTATCAAGTGGAAGCGGGTAACGGACGGTGGTTGGCTACATTTGAGGTAATTTCAGGATGTGAGCACCAAACGGAAACCGGAGCAAAGATTGCTCCCGTTTAAAAGAACGGTTACCTCCTGGATTACCTGCAAAACTTAAACGCAATGCATTCAAGTATATATAGGATTATTGCGAGAATTTAAACATGATGCAAATTCCCTTTGGACCATAAAAGTTGTCTTTGGACGACGAGGATGATGTCCTTAGACCATGATGTCCTGGGCCATGAATCGCGTGATAAGGGATTCGTAGGCCATGAAATGATGTTCTCGGGCCGTGAAAATGGTGCCACTGAACTATGACGCCTTTGAATAATGATGTGCAATATTGAGAGATCCTCATGCCATGGCATGGTGTCTTCTGTCTATAAGGATGATGCCTTCGTACTATGACGCCTTTGGAAAAAATGGCGATGTTTCAGCCCATAAGATGCAAAGACATGATGCTGGGTCATATGCGAAGCGAAACAAGACAGAGCTTAATCTTGTGTAAGATTGGGGCAGAGCTTAGCCCCAAGAAAGTAGAAAGTAGTGCTAGATTTCAAGTAGCATAGAATTTGGTATTATACAAGGAAAGGCAGAGCTTAGACTTATGCAATTAGGGAGGCAATGCTTAGCCCCGTGCAAGAAAGGAAGACAGGGTTTAGTCCCATGCAAGGAAAGCCAGAGCTTAGCCTTATGCAATTAGGGAGGCAATGCTTAGCCTCATGCAAGAAACAATGACAAGGCTTAGTCTCATGCAATGGAAGGCAATGCTTAGCCTTATGCAATTAGGGAGGCAATGCTTAGCCTCATGCAAGAAACAATGACAAGGCTTAGTCTCATGCAATGGAAGGCAATGCTTAGCCTTATGCAATTAGGGAGGCAATGCTTAGCCTCATGCAAGAAACAATGACAAGGCTTAGTCTCATGCAATGGAAGGCAATGCTTAGCCTTATGCAATTAGGGAGGCAATGCTTAGCCTCATGCAAGAAACAATGACAAGGCTTAGTCTCATGCAATGGAAGGCAATGCTTAGCCTTATGCAATTAGGGAGGGAATGCTTAGCCTCATGCAAGAAAAGGAGACAGGTCTTAGTCTCATGCAATGGAAGGCAATACTTAGCCTTATGCAATTGAGGAGGCAGGGCTTAGCCTCATGCAAAATAGGAGACAATGCTTAGTCTCATGCAAAGAAAAGCAATGCTTAGCCTTATGCAATTAAGGAGGAAATGCTTAGCCTAATACAAGAAAAAGAGACAGGGTTTAGTCTCATGCAATGGAAGGCAATGCTTAGCCTTATGCAATTAGGGAGGCAATGCTTAGCCTCATGCAAGAAAAAGAAACAGGGCTTAATCGCATGCAATGGAAGGCAATGCTTATCCTTATGCAATTAGGGAGGCAATGCTTAGCCTCATGCAAGAAAATGAGACCGGGCTTAGTCTCATACAATGGAAGGCAATGCTTAGCCTTATGCAATTAGGGAGGCAATGCTTAGCCTCATGCAAGAAAATGAGACCGGGCTTAGTCTCATACAATGGAAGGCAATGCTTAGCCTTATGCAATTAGGGAGGCAATGCTTAGCCTCATGCAAGAAAATGAGACCGGGCTTAGTCTCATACAATGGAAGGCAATGCTTAGCCTTATGCAATTAGGGAGGCAATGCTTAGCCTCATGCAAGAAAAGGAGACAGGGATTAGTCTTATGCAAAGAAAGGCAATGCTTAGTCTTATGCAAAGAAAAGACAATGAGTGATAGCAGAGTATTCTTAGCTGGAAACGCGTTTGCGTTTGGCAATCGTGTCATTACGAAGATAACGATTTTGATGTGTGTGCGTATTCCTTGTTCCTGTATCAAAAGAAAAATCGTGAGTTTTGCGGGGAAGGTTGGTTCGTGCTTTCACCTTCTTGCTTTTCTCTTGCTTTTGCTTCGAGATCATGTTCGAGTTATCTTGGGTAGCATCTGGCTATTTATAAAATAATGTTTTTGAGAAAACATGCATGTATTTGATGAATGTAGTCAATAGTAGTATGCAATAGCAAGTAAGTTAGATGAACCAATGCCTGTGACACTTTTAGAGACATTGTGACTTCCTTGCATTTAGAATTTTGAGCGTCCTCCTCAACATTCAGCCCCAGTTCAATAAGCGATTCTTTGACCGTTCTGCACGTGACAAAGTTGGCTGGACTTGCTCCAGAATTTTAAGGGTCCTCCTCAACATTCTGCACCAGTTTCTGACCATGGTAAAAATGAAGATTTTATTGAGTTGTGACCAAACCCACATGGCTACCTATGTATCCCCTCTTAAATGGAAATCAGGTCAAGCATAGTTCGGTTATATTAGATGAAGAAATGCAAACAATCTAAACATAGTATCTCTTGACTGCATCTGAGTTGATAGGTTTTGGCCAAACTTCTCTGTCCATCTCTGCGAGTATGAGCGCTCCTCTTGTTAGTACTCTGTGAACCATATAGGGCCTTTTCCAATTGGGCAAAAATTTCCCTTTGGCTTCATCTTGATGCGGGAAGATCCTCTTCAGCACTAGCTGCCCTGGTATGAATTGTCTAGGCCTGACCCTTTTGTTGAAAGCTCTGGACATTCTGTTCTGGTAAAGTTGACCGTGACATACTGTGTTCATTATTTTTCCTTCAATGAGAGCTAGTTGCTCATAATGACTTCGTATCCATTCTGCATCGCCGAGTTCAGCCTCTTGTATGATTTTCAAAGAAGGAATTTCTACTTCGCCGGGAATGACGGCTTCAGTGCCATAGACCAGCAAATAAGGAGTTGCCCCAGTTGATGTGCGAACCGTGGTACGATATCCAAGTAGGGAAAATGGTAACTTCTCGTGCCATTGTTTGTGATTATCTACCATCTTCCTTAATATCTTGTTGATGTTCTTATAGGCGGCTTCCACAACTCTATTCATTTGTGCCCTGTATACTGTGGAATTTTTATGCTTGATCTTAAAGGTTTCACACATAGATTTCATTAAGTCACTATTAAGGTTGGCGGCGTTGTCGGTGATTATGGATTCTGGCACCCCAAATCGACAGACAATACGATCCCTAACAAAATCTGCGATGACCTTTTTAGTTACAGTCTTGTAAGATGCGGCTTCAACCTATTTTGTGAAATAGTCTATGGCCACTAGAATGAACCTGTGCCCATTTGAAGCGGCGGGTTCGATTGGACCGAGTATATCCATTCCCCAAGCGGAGAAAGGCCAAGGTGCACTTGTTGCATTGAGTTCATTGGGTGGCACTCGTATCATATCTGCATGTACTTGGCATTGATGACACTTTTGGACATACCTGATGCAGTCCGTTTCCATAGTCATCCAGAAATATCTTACTTTTAATATCTTTTTAGCTAAAACAAAGCCATTCATGTGTGGTCCGCAAGTTTTGGCATGTATCTCTTCGAGTAATTTGGATACTTCCTTGGCGTCGACACACCGTAATAATCCTAGATCTAGAGTCCTTTTGTACAGAATTCCACCACTTTGGAAGAAATTGTTGGACAATCTTCGGAGTGTGCGTTTCTGAGTATGATTTGTGTGCTTCGGGTACTCTCATTTTGCCAAGTATTATTTGATGTCATGAAACCACGGATTCCCATCATTTTCTTCTTCAACATGAGCACAATAAGCTGGCTGATTATGGATCCCTATTGGGATAAGATCGATGAAATTCTTGTCTGGGTGTTGTTTCATGGAAGATAGAGTGGCCAACGCATCTGCGAACTTATTCTGGATTCTCGGAACATGTGTGAATTCTATTTTTGTGAACCTCTTCATCAACTCTTGTACGTAGTACAAATATGAAAATATTTTGGTATTTTTTGTATCCCATTCTCCTAAAACTTGATGTACCAAAAGGTCTAAATCTCCAATTATCAGCAATTCCTAAACATTCATGTCAATGGCCAACTTGAGCCTCAAGATGCAAGCCTCGTATTCTGCCATATTATTGGTACACGAAAATCTACGTTTTGCAGATACCGATTAGTGTCGACCCATCTCTGATACCAAATTTGCTCCAATACCTACTTCTTTGAAGTTCGCAGCTCCATCGAAAAACACTCTTCAACCGTCATAGGTTTCGGTGATATCTTCTCCTACGAATGATACCTCTTCATCGGGAAAATATATTTTCAGTGGTTCGTATTCTCCACCCACTGGATGTTCTGCCAGATGATCCACCAATGCTTGTCCTTTAACTGCTTTATGAGTTACATAGATGATGTCGAACTCACTCAGTAGTATCTGCCATTTTTCCAATTTTAATGTAGGCATGGGTTTCTGAAGATATATTTTAACGGATCCATTATTGATATGAGATATGTGGTGTAGGCACAGAAATAGTGCCTCAACTTCTGATCTATCCACAGTAAAGCGCAGCAGGTGCGCTCCAGCAAAGAGTATCGTGCTTCGTAGGGCGTGAACTTCTTACTTAGATAGTATATAGCATATTCCTTTCTTCCCGTCTCGTCGTGTTGTCCCAAGACACAGCCAAAATCCCCATCCAGTACAGATAAATAGAGTAGCAGAGGTTTCCCAGGTTCTGGTGGGACCAGAATAGGTGGTTTGGATAAATATTCCTTGATCTTGTCAAGGCTTTCTGCATTTTTCAGTCCAACTTGTTGAAGCGTCTTTCTTTAACATTTTGAAAATCGGTTCACAAATCACAGTTGATTGTGCTATGAAATGGCTGATGTAACTGAGACGCCCCAAGAAACTCATCACATCTTTCTTGATCTTTGGAGGTGGCAAATCTTGGATAGCCTTGACTTTGACGGTTCTAGCTCAATTCCTCGACGGCTGACGATGAACCCTAGCAGCTTTCCAGCGGGGACCCAGAAGGAATACTTTGTGGGGTTCAGTTTCAGGTTGTACCTTCGAAGTCGATCAATGAAATTTCTCAAATCTGCTATATGATCTGTGCTTTTTTTGGATTTGATGATGATGTCATCAACGTACACCTCTATCTCCTTGTGTATCATGTCGTGGAAAATGGTTGTCATGGCCCTCATATAAGTGGCTCCAACATTCTTTAGGCCAAATGACATCATTTTGTAGCAATACACTCCCCATGGTGTAATAAAGGCTGTCTTTTTGGCATCCTCTTCATCCATCCAGATCTGATGATATCCCTCGAAGCAATCCACAAAGGATTGAAGTTCATGTTTGGCACAGTTGTCGATAAGTATGTTTATATTTGGCAATGGGAAATCATCTTTAGGACTTGCTCTGTTTAAGTCCCGATAGTCGACACACACTCTGACCTTCCCATCTTTCTTTGGAACTGGCACAATGTTAGCCAACCAGGTCGGATATTGAACCACTCTGAGAACCTTGGCTTTGATCTACTTGGTGACTTCCTCCTTTATTTTCAGACTCATATCTGGCTAGAATTTTCTGAGCTTCTGCTTTACAAGCGGATACATAGGGTTGGTAGGTAGTTTATGAGCCACTATGTACGTGCTCAAACCGGTCATATCGTCATAGGACCATGCAAAGATATCCTCATAATCCTTCAAGAACCGGACGTACTCCGCCTTCTCTAATGGTGATAGGTGAATGCTTACACGTGTTTCTTTGACTATTTTGGAGTTTCCCAAATTAACTGTTTGGGTCTCATCTAAATTGGACTTAGGCTTGTTTTCAAAGTTTTTGACTTCTCTGATAATTTCCCCGGGTATTATATCCTCCTCCAGATCCTCTGAATCATTATCCTTATGTTGCGTTGTCTCATTCCATGTCACAGTCGTAAGTTCATAGGGATAGGTAATAATAATGTTGTAGAGAAAAACATAAGGAATAATAATAAATACTAAAAATAACAATGCATTAGATAAATCTTGAAAACGTCAAACAAGTACGGCTCGTGACCCGGGCAATTATTTCAAACAAAACATGCTTATAACAAAATACTGAAAATGTCTTAAATGCTCATAAAATTGCTTTTAAAATAAATGATGCTAATTGCCAGGCTACCCAGGAACTCGACGGGCCCTTGATGGTGGAGCAGTCCAGTTCTTGAGAATAGCTCCCTTCTCTATGGTCTGAATAATGAGGTCTTCCTCCCCCTCCTCCTCCTCAACTATCGCACTGCAATCCATGTCTTCATCATCCATAAATAGATTCCTTATACCAGCTAGAACTTCATCTTCTTCGGACTCCCACATCATGTCAGCATGATAAAATGACTGGCTCAAATGTGGTACTAGTTGCTCTAGCGGGTAATAAGGACCACGCCATGGTGGCGACCAATTCTTATACTCGTGCCAGGTGTATTCATACCCAAGCCCAAAGGTTGTGCCATGACACTTTAGCTGTATCGGTTTGGTGATCCCCTAGAGCTTCTTACCGAGACCTTTGCCAGGTTCATACCCTGTCCATGCCAATATACCTTCTATCTTACTGCTCCACCATTTGTCCTTTTCAATTGCGTTGACGTACTCGATGCGATGATATGTTTCTCCCCCCTCCCCCCCAACTTCCTGCTATTCTCAATGACCGGAATATTTTGATTGGTGTAAATGGGATTACTCCCATCCCCATGGATGATCACTTCCTGATGGTTCCGCTCAAACTTCATGACCTGATGTAGAGTAGAAGTTACGGCTCCAGCGGCTTGTATCCAAGGTCGTCCCAACAATAAGTTGTAGGTAGCAGATATGTCCAACACTTGAAAATCAACATCAAACCAGGTTGGGCCATCTGTAGGTTGAGGTTGGTCTCCCCAATTGTGGCCCTTTGAGACCCATCAAATGCTTTACATTCATACTTCCTGCTCGTATCTCGTGCAGACCTTTACCCAACCTTTTCAAAGTAGTTAATGGACAGATCTTGAGACTCGAACCCCCATCTATCAGGACTCTGGCAATGAACTTGTCTTCAAATTGCACTGTGATATGCAGTGCCCTGTTGTGACTTAATCCTTCTGGTGACAGCTCGTCTTCATGAAAAGTAATCTTGTGGCTTTCCAACACTCGCCCTACCATGTTGGCTATCTCTCCACTAGTGATGCTGTTGGGTATATAGGCTTCGTTCAACACCTTCATCAGGGTATTCCTATGTGCCTCGGAGTTTTGCAGCAGTGATAAAATGGATATTTGAGCAGGGGTTTTGTTCAGATGATCAACCACATAATATTCCCTTGCTTTCACCTTTCTCCAATGGTCATCCGTGCCAGTCTCAATGACAGGTGATTTAGATGCAGTTTCTTTGCTCATTCCTCCTAAATGCTCTGGTGTATAAACCCTACAAGTTCTGGCCATGCCTTTTGCTGCACCTGTTGCTTCCATTTTTGCTTTTTCTTTTCTTCTTGCTTCTGCAACATAATCCCATGGTATAACATTATACTTATAAAATGGCGTTGGTGCTACCATCACGGTGAAGGGCGTTGTTACTTCAACCTTAAACGGAGTTGGTGTAGCTACCTCAACTTCAATTGGTGCCTGAGTCTGTACCATGATAGGTGTGAGAGTGATTGGAGATGTTTTATAATTATCCCCTTCCCGAATGAGTCCAATTGACCCCTCTGAGTCCCATTCTTCATCGGTCTCTACCACACTTACTCCTCCCCCCTGTGATCAGGGAGAGGATTGTTACGGACATTGGGTGCAACCATTTTTGCCTGTACGACTTTGGTGTCAATTAATGTCTGAATCTTATCCGTCAAAGTACGACACTCATCAATAATATGACCTTTCATGCCTAAGTGATAGGCACATGTCTTGTTTGGATTAATCCACTGGGAAGAGTTTCAATAGCAACAACGGGAATGAGAGTGATATAACCGGCAACCTTTAATCTCTCGTACAACTGGTCTATAGGTTTAGCAATTGGGGTGTATTGTCTGGGTGGTCTGCAGTCGAAATTTGGTCTAGATGTTTGGTAGTTTGGCGGGCTGGTGGTGAGTGGTGGTATGCGGGTTGGGTGTTATAGGTATCGTAAGTGGTGGCAGGTTGTTGGTATCTGGGAGGTGAAGGCTGATATGTGGGTGGAGATGTTTGGTATGTGAGAGGAGACTTCGGACTTTGGGGTACCATTACTGCACCTACTTCTTTCTTCTTGGAGATATCTCTTGACTGCAGGGCCTTATTTGTGGCTTGGAGTGCTTTAAGATTTATCACCATTCCGCTTTTGATCCCTTCTTCTATTCTCTCTCCCAACTTGATGATATCAGAAAATTTATGGTTTTCAATAACCATCAATCTTTCATAGTATTGTAGATCCTGAGCTCTGACGAAGAACTTATTCATTTGTTGTTCTTCCAGCGCTGGCCTTACTTTTGCAGCTTCAGACCTCCACCGAGTAGTATACTCGTGGGAAGTTTTCGTTGGCTTCTTCTTGAGATTTTGAATGTAGAAAATGTCTAGTGCGTTTTCTGTGTTCAACCTGAACCGATCCATGAAATCTGATGCCATGCTCACCCAATTAACCCATTTCTTTGGGTTCTAATTGATGTACCAAGATAGGGCGTCTCCGATGAGTCTTCTCATGAACAACTTCATGCGGATTCTTTCATCCCTGCCAACTCCTATAAGCTTGTCACAATATGTTCTCAAATGCACCTTTGGATCACCAGTTCCGTCGAACATTTTGAACTTAGGAGGTTTGTAATCTTATGGCAATTTTTCATTTGGCTGAATACACAAATCTTCATAATTCAAACCCTCAATGCCTTTGCCCTCTTCAACACTTTTAACCCTGCTAGTAAGTTTCTTGAGTTCCTCTGCCATGTTCTTGATGCGCAGGTCCTTCTCGGCGGATTGGGGTATGTGTAGGGTTTGTTGTGGGTTGTCGGGTGAGGTTTCCTCATATATGGGATTACTTTGGTGGACTCCGGGAATCTAGGCGTAATGGTGGTCATTGGTTGAGTTTTGCGGGTCAGGAGTAGGCTGTGGTGCATTTTGAGGGGTGTGGTGTGTGGTTGTTTGCGGGTATTGAGTTGGGTGGTGATGGTGTTGTTGGGGAGTAGGTATCGGTGGAGGGTTGTGGTTCTGAGAAGGTGTGGCATATTTATATGGTGCGGGAGGATTCGGTGGTGGGTTTTGATTCTGCGTGTTTTGGAGAGGTATCGGGTTTTGGGCGTTTGTATTTTGTTGGTTGATGTCAGGGACGTTTAGGGTGAGGGAAAGGTTTGCCAAGTTCCGGACCTTCTCAAGTTCCCCTCGTAGTTCCAATATTTTCTGTTCCAAACGTAGGACCAATTCGTTCTGTGCTAGAGTATTCCGACCGTCCGAGGTTTCAAAGTTCTCTGCATTCTCCTTTCTGATACCACTTAAATTGTCCATTTTTTCTTTTCCTTTGCTTTTTCCTTTAGGATTACTTGGTGGAGGAGGTGGTGGAGGACCTCTAGATCTAGTATGATATGCGGATGATGCCAGTATGTACAAACCAAACTTTGGGGAATGGGAATAAACAAAGAAAAGAAAAACAAAAAGGTAACCAAGTCAGTAAGGAATATTGAAAGAATGCTTGCAATATTGAACATGTGTTGCAGAATCAGTAAATAAATTCACATCCTAATTTGGGGGACCTCGTTGTGCCCGAGGTAGGCCTAAGAGACACATACACTTGGAGAAAATTGATGCCAATAATTGTGTCATTTCATTAATGCGAAAATGGATCAAATTCTTACTAAAACGACAATAATAAGAAAGTCACTAATGGCATTTGCCCTATTACATTCGAAATCTAAAACTAAGCTAAAAATCAGTAAAGAACATCATTTCCTAATCTATTTGGCCCTGGAGGGACCTTCTCCATGCTTGGTTGTCACGCCCCAAAACAGAGGAGCACGACCGACGCTCAACCGAGTGAACCCGACCGAGCAAGCCTGTTAGATTTCATTCTACCCAAACTCATCCACGAATAGAGATAATACATATTATCATTAATTAGACGAAAATATGTCCATGCCTACAATACCAATTCATTTCTAATAGTTTCATTATTTTTAAAGTCTCAAATGGACAAGTAATACAACCACAACATAACATAGTTTGTCTTTCCCCGGTACTAATACACAACTCACACTATGTCTACGGAGCCTCTATAGATAAAGAAGAGTACAATTATGCCTACAACAAGGCCCCGGCTATACCTCAAATCGTATACACAAAGTACAAAAGATACATGACCCTGGGA